>VKOC01002574.1:0-85686 GCA_009364415.1 Spea multiplicata | reverse complement strand
CTATATCCGAGCCAATACGGTACTTTTTTCACTGAGTAAAATGCAAATCAATTTATAACTTATTTGAAATGCGTTATTCTGGATTGTTTTGTTTCTCTGTTCAAATAAAGCTACCATTAAAACTATAGACTGATCATGTCTTTGTCAGTGGGCATCAAAATCAGCAGGGGATCAAATATTTTTTTCCTTGACTGTATGCAGAGGACACCCTAATCCATGTTTCCTCTCCTGACCTTTCACCCTCTCTTCTATCTTGCATCCCAGACATCTCTTATGACCTTATCTCTGCTACAGCTAAAAAAAGTGATCCTTTCCCAATGAATCAATGTCGTGCCTCCAGCACTAGATTTGGCTCTTGCAACATTCCACTGTAAGCTGTAAACAGATACTTTAGATAACTCATGGCAACCCATGCTTCTACAAACATTCCAATACATTGAATGGTTTTCTCTACAATTGTTACAAGGAAACCATCCCCTTCCCTTTTTTCATGGTACACCTTGTTCACTGGGCAATCAATCTCCTCTATACAGGGTTGAAGCGAAATATGTATTGCTGAATTTTAAGAATTGGTCAGTCAGCACTCTGATCCATTTTCACAGGTTATATGCAACAACAGCCCTTGACAGATGCATGACCAGCTTTTCTTTTTTTTTTTTGGAGGGGCGGTGAGCACTAATATTGTTGGCAAACTTTGATTACTTCAGCACTCCTGGTGTAGGGCTGTACTCCCTCAATGTATTGCAATTGTGATGTGCTTGATTACATGGGTTTATTTTAACAATTATGTTTGTACCTTACCCAATTGTAACCTTGGAGTTTGTCTTAAGTCTGTCAATTCTAGTCTTGTCATACCCCTTGAATATATGTATTGTAACAAGCACTGCGTAAATTGTTGGAGCTATATATATAAAAGATAATAATAATAACGCAGATATCTTATGCACTTTGGATGTTGTTAGTCCAGGGTTATCAGTTTATTAGCTTATTGTTACCAATGTTTTTTTTCTTTTCATATTTACTGTAGTTTTTGCAATCACAATCATAATTTGTGAGGTCTTGTACGCCTCTTCAGCATGCTTTCTCTGACTTATTAGGTTTAATAACAAATGAAACAAAACTGAAATTGCCACTGAAGGTTGAATATGTGATATAAAATCAGCAGCCGGTGTATTGAGGGAAAAGAAAAAATGTCGGTGCGCTAAGCTAGTCACAGGCTCAAATAATACAAATGTGTATTGAGGGTCTGGATCCCAGCCAGCTAGGCAAGATACATATATTTTTTCTGTGACTTCTCATACTACTAGTCACAAGGGAGGGCTGGCAGCTTAAGGCCTGGGGGGCAAATCTAGTCAACAGGCCCATTGCGCCACCAAAGCGGCTGCGAGCGACATTGAAAATGGCCGTCGTGCTGCAGTCACGCCGCCGCCTAATGAAATTAAAGCGGCCGGCGTGCACCCACTGCACCACCCAATGGCCGTGCCTTAGCTCTTCACTCCACCCCTTTTAAGATGTGGGACAAAGAGCTGAGCCACAGCCATTGGGTCTGACTGCCGCACGATGCAGGGGCGTACCTAGAGTATTTGGCACCTGTGGCATATCCTGTATGTGGCACCCCCCCCACACCCACACTTTAAAACTGCATAGCTTCTATGGTTAGGCAAACATTGACAGGGGTACAGCATAATTGTTACTATATACTGAGGCACACATTGACGGTGGTACAGCATAACTGTTATCATTATATACTTAGGGATTACGCTGTACCACCGTCAATGTGTCCCTATACACCGGGATCTGACATCAAGTTGCCATGTGCATAGTTTCTGGAGGCATGCCGGCACCCCTCAGATGAGCGGCTGCCGGGGCGGGGCCCCCGCCAGGTACACTACCGGCACGACGACCGCATTCAATCCCGCTCGCAGCCACTTAGTTTGCGGCTGCGTTGAATATTTGTCTGCTGGCCGGCCCAGCCCGCCCCTGACTAGTCACATACAATGTCAAGTGTGTGAAGAATACCCCATGAAGCGGTTTAAGAATACATAACTATATCAGTTTAGGGGCAGACCTAATTTTCTGGACACAAAGTTTAAATATTTTCACATACCCAGAAATTTGGACAAGGGATTGCCTCTGTATTTAGCAGTTTTCAATAACACCAATGTCACAAAACTAGGGCTGTTTATGCATTCATAGTTGTTTCCCCTGTTTCTTCAATTTCTACTAGGAGCACAATCATACCCGGATGTTAAAAACCCAGTGGATCATCATTTTCTGTCCCAGGCACCTGATGGAAAATAACTGTACGGCGGCTAGGACCCGACACAATTCAGACTGTGTCACTACGGACGCCCGTTGTCCCACCACGGCGCTCTTTTATACTGTGCTCGTGGTGGGCAACAATGGGAGGTGGTTACGGAGAGGAAGGCCCAGCTTTATCACTAATATTTAGGACCGGGATTTACCGAGCCCCGGCTATGGAACTCTGGCCCGGCTACCGCAGTCGCTCAGGGTCCAGACGTCGGATCCCGCCACTCTTTGGAACATAACATCCTCTGACCATGAGTTTTCTATTGTTACCCCCAGATTGATGCCGCTCCCTCTGGGTCACCTCAAAAAAGTGCTTGGGTTGGGCTGCTATGATAACTTATTGTCCTTTTTAGGACAATAGCAACACTGTGTAGTTGGGCTTCGGCTAGCCACGGTGTTAGCGCAGATCCATTGGATCTACAGTCCCTCTCCATCTTATCGCCGCTAGACCTGCCCAGCGCTGAAAGGGTTTTGAGAGGTGTAACCAGTCGGGGTACGGGTTGTCCCCCGTGACCACTAAACAATTGTCACAATTTTGTTTAAGGAACCACCTGCAGTTTGTACTGCTATAGCCGATTACCTGCTGATAGTGGGAACAATTCGTTAAAGAGAGTGCGAACCTTCTGTTCCCACAAGACAAAGGGACTAATAGACATGTGGAGGACTCTACAACCCGCAAAACTATACATCCTTTCCCCATCCACATGCCTCCTATTATAGGGTAGCTTTCTAAAATACAGATCTCCAGATGCCATCCAAAATCCCTGTTATAACCTGGTCAGACATGAACATACATGAATTTTCCCTACAGACACATAGAAGAGACTCTGACTAATTACTTAAATGAAAACAACCAGATATCTTATAGTTGAATATCTGGCAAAGCGACAAGGTAGTGACTCGCATTTATCTAATTTGCAAGGCCTCTTTTCCTAAGAGTCTAAACATTTTTTTCTGGACTAAAAGGCCACTGGCACAAGTGATCAGTCAATGAAAGGCTTGGTCACACTTGGTAGCGTAAGGACCCTTCTGTCATTGGAACAGCTCCACATATATATCCAGCTCTTACCTTCTGTTTACACAATGGTAATAGTCTCTCCCAGTTTCCTAATAATCAATAACACTCACCAAGTGCACATCACCATTATGATGCGTTCATTTCTTACAACCACTTGATAGAACTATACAAGGCCACCTAGACACACAGTCGCATTAGACATATATTCCTAATTCTCTCCTGTCGACCTACCTCAATACCTAATTGATAATTGATACTTGATAATTGAGGTTTTTATAGGGGGAACTTGTGAACCTTGCACCATTGACTACTCATTTATTACCTAAGTGCCTTTTTATGGCATATACAGTTATATCATACATTGACCGAGACTTCCAAAGACAATCTCTCACTTTGCCTCCCTGGTCTAATATCCAGATGTTCCACCATTTATTGCTCAATAAGCTTCTCTTTACTCAATGTATGTTTGTTGTTACTTAGTTTTAATGAAATATGAAATGTAATGACAGATAAGAACCAGTCACCTCATCTAGTCTACCATCTTCTTTTTGCACATGACAGCCGCCACATACTGTATGTATCCCATGTGAGTATTCTAAAATTATGTCCACTTGAGATCATGGTTCACTTTTCTTAACGGAAAATAATATCACACAGTGGGGTTTACACAAAAAGAAAGGTTGGAATGCAGCACTCAGCAGTGAAATGGTTTGAGAAAGACCTGTGCGTCGAAACGTTGCCTGTGTGAAATATACTCACCTTATCACTTGAGTGCTGAGCCTCTGCTTCTTTACAGTGGGGTTTACAGCGTAATCACAAATAAGTTACTAGCGTTGCAAACATATATTTCAATGCAACAGTTACATAGTAAACATAGAATTTAGGGCAGATAAGACACCCTTTGCCCATCTAGTCTGTACATTTGTTCTACTGCAGTTCACTACTACTTTTCATATCTTCATTTTAAGGGGAACTGTGAACTCAGACAAAACTTGAACTAAATCTACCGCTAGAAACGGTCTACCAAGTATTATTATGATTTAATTGCATCAGCCTTTACCAACAGAACTAGTCATTATAGATTTTTTTTTAAACAAAATAGATCATTTTGAAATCCACGGCAGCTTTCACTGTGGAAACCAATTAATTCCTTGAAATCTGATTTTTGCAACAGAGACCACGCAAAAACCCGAAAATTAAAATCCACAACCTGGGCAGAGAATACACCGCATTGTTTGCTGAATGATTAACTATTATGTTTCAGGATACACCTGCCAGAGATACACTTATGCTAATAGTATCCATTAGACACCTACCACTTCCTACACATTTTGATTTTCTGGAAAAAAAAAAAACTCCCTGACTTTCATCCAAAACAAAAGGGCAGGAAACAAACTAATGGATCAGAAACTCTTTTTTTGGAAGGCACTATAATATGTAAAGAAACAGCTCATGCATAGCTGCCACACCTGGACATAAACCCCCGCTTTTAGGACTAACATTTGGGACTATTGGCTACCATATACCGTATATTAAATATTTTTTGGACAGGTTCTGGCATGGCTACAGTACAAATAGCTCAAATATCCTGTAGACTCTGTTAGCAAGTTTGTTGAAATTCAGATTTTATGATTCAAGTTACAGTATCCAGCCTCCTTTTAGGTGAAATTAATCGCATTGTGTAGGGGAACAGTAATGTTAGTGCAGAAGCAGTAAATGTTTTCCACGAGTTTACTGATTACAGGTGACATCTCGTCATCTACATTCTTTTACGTTAACAATGCATTCCAAAGAGACAAGCCTTTGCATGTAAACTTTAAGAGCCTCCTCTTGCATATAAATTGGTAACACATTTATATGCAATAACATTTATGTCCTTCAATGTCTGACTTGCACTACCTTGTAAACTGATATAAAAAGCCTAATTTCATTTAAAAAAAATTCTGTGAAGTCATGATATTTGCAATTTGGCCTATAGCCAAATGTGTCTGAAAGACATTTAGAATTTCTGAAAGTCTGGGGCAGTGTCAGCTACTTTAAAGGAACAGTCTAATATCTCATATTGCCAAGCCAGCATAAATAGTTTATTTGTTATTATTCTTACTATTGTGGTGGCAAGACCATTTCCTTCTTCTAAACAACTATCTACAAGGAAACCACAAGGGTCTGTTGAACAACACCTGATAGCAACATCCACAATTAAGACAAATAATTGGCAATCACTATTTCACTTTCTGTTGTAAGCAAAATATATTTTCAAAATTCATTTAATAAATTTAAATAAACTTTTCAGCACAAAAGCAAGTAATAAATGTGCTGAAATTGGTTAATCTGGTATTTAGCTTTCCAGTCAGTCCTTGCAGATTCGTCCAAGGAGCCATTTGGTTTAAGCTTTTGTAATGTACTTTCGCTAGCATCCAGCCGTTCTTAGACTGCAGCCGTCGTTATCTCCAAGGATTAGTTTTAGCACATCAACTTAGTTTAATCTGGCCTATAGGACAGCACTGACATAGCTTCCCCACAGGCTTCCTCAACTCTGCGCACCTGATCCCTGCTCAGTCTCTCCCGCCAAGCGCTCACCGCTTCTCGGGCATCCCTTGCTGACACAAGGAAAGGCCTGTCAGAGGAGTAACTCGACCCCCTGGTCATGTTCACGACAAAGTCATCCAGTTCAGCCATGGACGGCAGACCGACAAAGCGGAGAAGATGACCCAGCTCTTCCTGCGGTTTTAGGACTAGGTCTTCGTAACGCAGTCTAAGATAGCGCTTGCGGAGCCACACAGGACCAGAACCACGAAGGAGCAACAGGTCTCTCAGCCAGGCCTGGCAGATCACTTCCAGAGCCCCACCTAACAGGTAATCTGCTCCCCCTCGGTGCAGCTGTTGTTGCTGCTGGGCCTTGATTGCTGGGTCTCCTACTCTTAAGCGACTTCGCAAAACTTGCAAGCTCTCCCGCAGCAGTGATCTCTTGGAACGAAGCCGTGAGTTGTGCATGGCCCGTGGATCCCGAAATAGCTGTATGATTTTCAAATTAAGTTCTGGGTCTTTCAGGAGTGGCCGCAACACAGAAACCTCCATCAACCGTACATCCTTTATCACTACAACCGGGTAGCGTCGACATTCCCTCTCCAAATCCTTAAGGCTGCGGGCTGGGCAATTTTTCTCACAATCTCCTGGTTCTACAAGACCCACTTTGTCTCTGGGCCCCCCAGCAGTGGATGAGAAGGCAGAGTACTCCCTTCCATGATTGCAGAATGGGGCGCTGCAGATGACCTTGTTGCTTCTCCCACCAAAAAGTCCTGAGGTAGTTAGGTTTTCCCCGCTGTAAAGCTTAAGAACTGAGAAGTCACAGCGAAATAGAGAGCTTAGAAGGTCTCTCAGTGCCCCCTGCAGGCTTTCTGCATCTCCTGGGTACAGTGACTGCCACATGTGCCAGGCAGGCTCATATAGATAGAATACATTAGGGTGCTGGTTAAAGAGTTCCCCAAGGAATGATGACCCACTGCGCCAGGTGGCATGAACATAGACATGTGTACGAGGCGGTGGGGAGCCAGGAGCTGGACTTCCCTCCTCCTCTGGTTCTGTCTCCCATATTGAGGAATCCAATTTTGGGAATAGCCGAGGCAGAGACCTTTCCCTGCTTACTTTACTCTCATGTCCAGAATGCTGGCTATTCACAGTCCACCAATCATTGTGCATGAGCATGGACAGGAGCAGAAGAAGCAATGTCACATACACCAAAAGCAGAAGCAGCGACCTCTTTCTCACCCTCCTCCTCTTCATCCTGCTCAGATGGGAGTTGATGTCTTCTTGACAGACAAAGCTGCAAACACTTCATGTCCTAACCCAGTACATTCATCTCCGGATTGTTAATTCTCCGCCACTTGTGTACTCACTTCCTCTGCAGTGACAGCACTTGGTAAACTATGAATATATCCAAAGGTAATGCGGTCTTTCTGTGTGTGCCATGCATTCTTCTCACCCTGCTCTATAGCCCGGGGGCACGGAAGATGAACATTAGGTGCCTGCAGGCTAATATTTCCTAAGCACATGCAATCCAAGGCAAGCCTTTGCTAATCTGCTCTTGCTTCTGGGTTTTTGTTTGTCTTCTCACACTTCACTCGGATTCCTTTAAACCACGCCCTGGAGGTGGGGCTGAAACTGCAAGGCTTCTCCGTCCGCCTCTCACTTCCGAAATCATTGAGTCGGTATCGGTGTAACAATGCCGAGCGGCGATTGCTTTCTGATTCTAAAGAATTCTTATGTTATGTAAACATGGGAGATAGATAGGCATTATTTACTAAACGCCAGGACGTAACTGTCTTCTTATCACCCGGAGTTTAAAAGCTAAAGTGGCTCATCCTGCTGGTGATCCCTGAGCAAGAATTAAATGCAGACTATAGAAGATGGCCGTTTTTTTTGATTATTGCTAATACATTAATACATGAATGGGATCCTCTGTGTTCTTGTTGTAACCGTAGCTTAAGTCGAACACCGGATTCCCAGCATATCTGAAGCTTCTCCTGCTTCTCTTCCCCAGCTCCCCTTACAAAAACTCAGGAAGCTTCCCGCTGTGCAAAGTAAATCTGTTCTCGGAAGAACAATTAGACTCAGCATGTTTTTATTTTCCGGTCGCTCGCACACAGGAGACGACAAACGCAATGATAGATTTAGCTCTCTTTTATGTCTCTGCTATGTTTCTATGGTAACTGCAAACAATAATGATATACATTGATATCCAGGCAATTGTTTTGCGGTTCTCGCATTACTTAATCTATACGCGTGGGAAAAAATCTGTTTCTAAATGTATACTAGATTTATGTGCCTTCTGATAATGACAAAATCCTTGAACATTATATAAAGTGCTGTATACAGTAATTAGATTATGCAATGAGTAAAACATTGCTTTACAGTATTTCATTACGTTCCAATTAACTGCCAGGAGGCTGCCATTGATGTCAGCCATGTGATGTTTTGGGTGACCCCCCCTCCGACGGCACACTGAGGTGTTTATTGCTTGTTCAGTGAAATCCATTCCTCCCTTGACTTTTATTAGCCGGAGTTTCATTGTTTGCGTGCCTCTGCTTTCTGCAGGAGAGCCCTGACTTCCCCCTCTATCTCGCTGTCCCGTCGAGCTCTACCTCTGTCCCATTTTTCAGGAGAAATGTAGAGCTCGGTAGCTCAGAGGGGTTTAGGACCGTAATCCCGCAGCCCTAATAGCATTGGCTGGTGTCTGCGACACTGGAGAATGAATACTGCGCGTGCGCACAACCCTACATTTCAGGTGTACAAATCAGGACCACCTGCATTGGGAGGTCTGGCAGGTAGCTGAGACAGGGCCACCTGCCAGTATAGCCGAAGAGCCACCTAAAGGTGCTCATCTTCAGAGCAGCACAAAGTGGACACAAGAGTCTACCAACCAACTGTTAGAAACAATAGGGCAACTGCATTCACAGGTGAGGCCATATGTAATGTATTCTCGATGCTCAAGGATTGGTTTTTATTTACAAAAGGTGCAATCTGAGGTTTTCCAGTTTGACTGGAACATTTTGTGACAATCTGGCTCTATATAGTTATATAGTTAACTATATTTTCATTGTAGCTCTCAAGAGCCACAGATGTAATATACAAAGCATGTGGCAGCAAAATATCACAATCAGCAGACTAAACATAAAACAGCGTGTTCTAGTACTACAGTTCTCAGGTAAAATGTCAGTATGACTACCCAGCTGCAGGTACTGGTATCCATAGTAAGGTGACAACATTGGTCAATTTTGGCCTAAGCTCGCTGTTCCAGTGGGGTGGTAGCCCCTCGGGAGCATAACTGGGGGTACATTGCCCCTCTGGCTGATCCCCTTTCCCAGCACATCACTGCTCCATGGGACAGTTGCGGAGCTCTTTGATCTCTCTTGTAAACGACCCATATACACTATGGAGGACTGTACGTCAGTAGCAAACTTGGCACTCGCCATAGAGGATGTTGGACACTGAGGTAAATGGGTAGGGGTGGCTGTGGTGCTGCCCTGGGTCACGCCTAGGGCAGGGCTCAACCAAAATAAGTTACGGAGATAGAAAGCTATAAAGAATGCGGGAAAAGTATCAGTTTTGACAAATTATAAGGTAACTTGTTCCTTGTTTTAAACCTAACAAATGTTGACTAAAGTATAGCACCACTGAACTGGCATATGTGCATGGGTACAATATATTAAAAGAAAACAACAATAAAGGATACAAAATCAAGCACCCATAAGCACACTTCCTCTAGATCTTCAGTCTGGAACAAAAGCCATGGACACGCTAAACAGATGGAGTGAGTCCACCAAATCACATTAAGGGCTGTGCCCATCTGAAACAATTTTCATATATAATCTACACTAGTCTAGATTATACAAATGAGATCAACTATCCCTCATATAATAAGCACCAGTTCTATTGTAGATGATCAGTATCTGGTATTAATTAGATGAAACTGATGCATTTTATTGGGCCAACATAGAAGATATAAAGTTACATAAGCTTTTGGGACCTCAGCGAGCTCTTCTTCTAATGGATATAAACAGACTAAGTAGCACATACATAGTATTCACTTTATTATTGTTAGATATATATTTCAGGTTAAATAGGGGGTCATGTCCCATTAGATCCAAGCAATTAACATGTCTTTGTTCTCTGTTTCTACAGTGACTTCACAATAGACATGCTGTGTTAATACACTCCCTATTGTATCCAGCTTTAGTTATGTGTAGATTTAATTCTTGGTGCCTATTAATGAATAGTAAATTTGGTGGTTTTATGTTCAGATCAGTTCAGAGACAATACAGGCATATTATACGCCCCGTTTAACTGAAGTACTTTTTTTTTATATCTGCTTGTTCCTTTTAGTTTCCAAACTCTCAAATTCCAACAGAGCTACAAAAGATCGCCATTGTTCTCAGCTAAGGGTTCATGACGTTTCACCAATAAACAAGAAACCCAGGTGTCTTATGTAACATTAAACTGTGAGGGCCTTTACTACATCAATGCTTCCCTTGTAACCATTCTCTTGTACCAGAATCATGGTACTTCAGTTCTGCTTCATTAACTCCCTCTGCTTGGTGAAAGCCAATTTCTGAATAATGGTAAATGAATTGACCAGGACAACCTGTTTACTGATGGAGAACTTGGGAGGTCTGTGAATTTATGATAATAAAATTGTGAGTTTCAATTGTGTAAAGAAGGTTGGTATTACATATACTTCTTTCAATATAATGCCTCATTTTCATGCACAATTGCTTAATACGGAATGCATTGTTTGAACAAACCTATATTCTATAAGATGCCTGTTAGTGAAATTTGTTTAACATTATGGGCAAATAATTTGCTTGCATTGGGTATGCTTAGAATAGGGGGTGTTGTGTATATAAGAGCATATGAACAAGCATATATCTTGAACCAGACCTACTTAAACAAAAAAAAAAACACAACCAAAAAAACCCTGTATGACTTTGTATGCCATGTATAAAAAATTGCATGAAAAACCCCCTAAAACTACTTAAGTAGAAAATAAAAAACTTGCATTTTTTTCAGTCTTTATGTGATATCAGACAGAAAGCATGAGGCTAGCCACATGAGGGGCCAGTGATATTCCCACCATCACATCTGCACACATACACATTTATCATTCCCTTTGATTTCAATGGAAGCAGTTTCTACAACAGCAATTGTACCCTTAAGTTTATTAGCAGATGTCACTTCAAGGACGCCAATGTCCATGGCAAGGTTTGTGAAGGGCCATAGAACATCATTAAATTGTCCACCACAGACCCCAGTAAATGTCCACAATGAGCAATGTTGGTGTCTACCCCTGCTTTTTAGCAAATGTTTAAATTAAATCCTTTTTATAAAGAAAATGTTTTGTTTGAAATGGGAAATGAAGATTTGGCTAGCACATACTGTATAAGGTGTTTGCTATTATAAGTGACTTTTGGTTTAAATGGATGTATCATGCATATTTTGTATATCGGATATGTTTAGTTGTAACTGGAGGACAAAGAGGAAAATATGGACACACATTTAACATGTGTAAGTAATATGTAAGAACAGCCTGACTGTAGATGGACAGGACAGTGAGGTCTATTCACTAAATTGAGATTTGCATTTCAGCTCACTATTGATTCAGCTATTGGCTTCACCTTGACAACCCCAGTAAGCTATTACTGCAGGAAGATGGTGGCTGGCCTTGTATAATGCATGGATCAGTCAGTATGAATTCCTCATCCTTAGATGATCCTTAGCAGCTATCTTTTAAGGACCAATTAAGGTCAGAGTCTGTACATCAGAAAAAATGGACTTGATGGGCGTAAAGGTTCTTATCTGCCATCAAATTCTATTTTTCCCTATACATTATGAAGACCCTTCCTCAATAAGCTTCTATTGCAGGAACATAATCTATTGTTAAACATGGAGATTTGTTCAGTCTCCTGGCCTTCTGAATTATACATTATTAAGGGCCAGATCAGTATGAAGAAACAAACTAGTGTTGGCCCTTAATAACGAATAGTGAACGGGTTGAGACTACAACTGTTCTCACAACTATCCCTTAAGTCAATAAACCCGAATAGTTTTTCATTTGGACACTGTTCCTTCTGGGAGACTTCTACTTACTGATGCAAATCCAGAGGAGTAATGTTTTTTCTATAAATGGCCTTGTGGCAGGACTAAATATCCAATTCAATCTAACCAGCAGCTGTATGATAACTTTGACATATGGAATTTCATACAATAAATGCATTATTTCCTGTCATAAAATGCATATTGAGTCTTTAACCCTTTGAATGCTTGTATTGTATGGAATGCATACTCAATGGGTTAATCAAGGCTGGGAGATTAGTGCAGGCAGAGACAAGCTCCCTGCCATGCAAGCAGGAAGTGGTATGAACCGATGAAGCAAGCACCACTCAAACAGATCCCAATAAAAGGCTAACAATATTCAAAAAAGGCGCCTGTGCTGTGAAGATAAAAATGACCACCACAAATAATTACTTTAAATATTTTATTCATATACATATTTTCAGACTGCAATTGCACATCTCACAAGGCTATTTCCTGCAAGAAATATTACACAATACCACTTAAGTATAATTCAAGTTACAAAAGTTCAGCCATGGAGATGCTTACAAAGTGCAGAACATGGTCATTTCCACGCGTGAGCTAACGTGGGGCAGGAGCTCAACATTCTCCCATGAACCTGTTTTGGCCTTCAAAATTTGAGACCCCATAATACTTATGTTTTAGGCTGCATGTTTGTATATTGTCGTTACGGAAGGGTGACAAAAGCAATCGGTTCTTTAAAATGTGCTTTCCCAGTAGACGTTCTTAAAACGGTCTTCTTTGGTAAGTTCTTATCGGAAAGAATATGCAGTTGCGTCCATTAAATACTCACCCAAAGAGACTGAATAAAAGTAGTACAGAAAGGATCCAGTCATGGTCTAAATGCTACTTACACATTATATGGCTACATGTGGTAACCCAAGTAAAACACACAAAAACAAAGATAGAAAAAAGCATTTAGTAGTGGATATATTATATTCATAGCGTGGAGAATGTGTTCACCAGTGTCCCTGACTAGCCTCTGGTGGATGATACTGCCTATTGATTTTCTTAGCTGAAACTGCCAATGGAGTTATTGTTAAATAGATAAAAATTCTAAAACACTGTATTACAAAAAAAAATAAAAGGGAAATATGTATCTGTATGAAACAGATCTAATATTTAAATCAGTATTAAAAACACGGCAAAAAGGTTCATGATCGTTTTCCCTTTTATATCTATGTAAAGTAACGCAGCCTGGACACTGCGTAATATACTCAACATGAAGCAGTAAGTTTAAAGTGCATTATCATTTGTAATCACTGGAATTTTTACCAGTGAAAACAGCCAGTATTTCTCCAGCATGACTCGGAGTGATCAGTTTATCCGGGAGTTTTCACCTCTAAATGCAAGGTCTCAAAGGACTGTGTTTGTTGCTCCAAGGTCCACCCCAACTGCTCACTCTGAACAAATCTCACTGTTTCAGAGTAGGTCCTATCTCATATGACCTTGTGGTAGTATGCCAACACTAGCTGAGTAAAGTTGCTTATCCCAAAAAATGCTATACATGCCTAAAAAAGATGGGGGCATTTGAAATATATTAAAATTCGATAATACAATGTCTGGATCACCCTCCATCAGTTCCTGCAATATACCAGACTATGTAAAGAATACATATTCTGTTTTAAACAAAGTTAAGTATGATCCTCTAAACACCTCCATTAAATAAGGGCATTTTAAATCAGATACACATGGCTTTAGTGCATATCTCGTAAATGTTCACGGGCCATAAACTATTTCACTAGTCAGGTGTATAGAAAGTCACTATGCATAGTATACTTTAGGCACTATCCTTAATTTGTGATAAAGACCTTCTTTACACACCATCTGAGTATTAAGAACTTTGAGCTTTTATTTCAAAATTGTTTTATTACTTCTGGTTTTAATATTGTTTAAAACCTATTAGTTTCATTAATAATATTTTACTCTCAATGCCTGTGTCTGGGGCATAGAGCATTTTTATTTACCTATTTTTTTTACCAACATACCACTGTCTCTTCCTAATCAACTGCTATGTATGTATATTTATTTATTTTTTAAATAACTTGTAATAGATTCCATGACTGGGGCAGAAAAAGTAGGAAGGCTTGGTGTTAGATATCCACCTTAATGTAATACGTGGATTTTTAATGGTTATGTAGGTAATGTTTTTCATAACAGTCCATCGTAATGTGGATTAAAATGCAGTGTAAGGATGATGATTTGCATATAAGTAGAGTCAGAGACAGCATAATAGTTTGGTGAATTTTAAACTAACCCAGATTGCAATCTTCTTTTTTGTTTATGTAGCACTTTTGATATTTTCACTCAACAATATATACATTTCTCAGTCATGCTTAAACACACCTTGTTGCAACTTAAACAAAATAATAATTAAAAATGATCATACTTAGGTAACATCTTCCATGCAGTTCAGTGCTTATATACTCATTTTATATGGTTAAAAAATAATGCATTTACATTTTTGGGAGATGTGCAATTGGAGAAATTGCTCGGTTGCCCCCTTTTCGTTATTAAAAGACAGGCACTTCCCAAAACAACTTTTACTGTCCCTACTAGCAACAAAAAGGCTGCATATAGTTTGAAGTTATATCAGTCACAATGACCTAAAACAAAGCTTGTTAACTACACAGGTATATGTTAGGCGCAGGTTTCAAGTCTAGATTGTTAGGGTCACAGAGGAACAAGCATGGGAAGGGCTCTAGGTAACTGTGTTAGCCACGCATTGCAACTACAAATGTCTAAATGTTGCAGTGTGCGATTGGAAATGTTTCCAGGGTCTCAGTAATTCCCATGTCCAGTACCATAAGAATTGTCACATATTCAGTGCATGAACCTGCACACCTAACTCTTCAGCACACTGGGCCCTGAGATGCTCCTGGCCCCATTCTTGAGACACTGGTCTTCTTTCCTTCACTGTCGCCTACATTGTGCATCATGGGTTATCTTCAAGGGGGAACACCAGTCGGGTTCCCCTGTTTGTTATCTCACAGTCTCCTCCAAGCTCACGTTCCAGAGCTTCTTCTGAACTACTTTTTGTTCTCCTGCCATCAAGGCTTGTGGTGGCTGTGTGTGAGCCTGAAGAACCATTGGCAGTGATTGTGGTGTCTCCATAAGTGAGTGTGAGATCACCATCATTAAGGATGAAGTCTGCATCTTCTTCTCTCAGTGGCTCTGGATTCTACAAAAAGTAAAAAATAAATAGGTGTTTGCATCCAATGTAGTTATTTTGCATGATTTAGAGAAGTGACTCATAACTTTCCGAAAACAAGCCATCACATTACAAAGATGCAATTAATTTCCAGGGGAAGATTTTCCTCCCTTTTTTATAGAAAATAAACAGACAACACAGATTTAGGTATAAGATATACAGAAAGGGGAGTGCACAACCTAAAAGCATAAAAGACACACATTAAGATTGCCGGGTTACTGCTAGAATAATACGACCAATAAGTACAGCAAGATTTCCTGAAACACCTCTGGCATAAATATTAGGGATCCTATCACAATGTATAGCCATATATTGCCTAGCCCACCACTACGTCAAACTACCCTAATTTTGGCGAGTCCCTATCTAATCTTTCATGGCTCTATTGCTTACCAAGGAGCAGAATCCTTTAAACTGCTTTGCATTTTAACCCAAAGAGAATCTCTCAAATTGCATGAGAGACCCATTGGGTAAAAATGCTGAGCGGTGCCACTGATTTAGCTCCTTGGTGAGCAATATAGCCATGAAAACTTAGACAGGACTCGCCAAACTTAGAATACATGAAATGGATGTTCTGTAGGCTATTAGTGTAGTGCCACCTATAAGTATGGAGGAATATATAGACTGGTGTAACCCAATTCAATCTCTAACTAATACATTATATATGTTGTATTACATTTCATTGTCAAAGGGTCACAGTGAGATATGAGAAATATTTAAATACTTAAAGGGATGTCATTAGTTTTTTTCAAAGAAGAAGACATTTTAGAACAGGCAGGTCATAATCTAACTAGAGGGTCAGATACAGATGTAAAATAAGGAAGTTTTAGTTTACCACAACGGGGGTAGATAAAAAGAACAGCCTCCCATTAGAAGTGGTACAGGCTAATACAGTGAAAGATCTTAAACATATATGAGATAGGCATAAAGCTATCCTCACCCCGAGACCAAGGACTGATTAAGGTTCTTATCTACTTTATCTTGACAGGTAATGGGGACAACTGCCTCAATCAGGGAATCATTCCTTTAAATCGGGACATCTGGTTTCCCTAACCTGCTGCAGGGCTGTATCTGTTAATAAAAAAAAATCCTAGCTGCATATTCTAACAAAATATAAAGATTTGCAGGAAGAAGTGTGTTCGAACCCTTTGGAGTTACCTGAAACTCTGCATATATTTGTCATTAAATTAGAATTTTTACACAATGCATTAACAAAAAACACATGAAAATATAATATCATCGTTTGTGTGTTATTATATGAAGCTAATTATGTTTTTCTATTGTTGTGACTTGGTTGAAGATCACATCCAATTAAGACCAATATATGCAGAAATCCAAGTAATTCCAAAGGATTCACATACCTTTACCTGCAACTGTAAGTAAATATCCTTATATTACAAGACAGTTTTATTTGTGGTGCCCAATCTTTCAAATCAAAACACATTACAAACTTACAGTATAAAGAGTAACAGTGATGTGGAATTGTATACTTACATCATAAACCTGTGGGCTCGTGAAACACCTGGCCACCAGACCACACCAACTGGGCAATGTTGTGGTTAACAGCGGGCCACTGTGTGTGAGCATCGGCTTAAGGTAGCTGGTTTTAAAGTTAAAGAGAAGTCTACAAATGTCAACAACACTTATTTTACAAAACAGGAGTTTACAGTACATTGCAAGTGCCCAAAGGTAAAAAAAAGCCTATGTCTCAAGTACAAACTAGCTTCAGCGCTGGATCATGAAAGAGTTCTAGGGGGTCTATTGAGACCTACAGGTAGGTATGCAATCGTTTTTCTACAGGTAAATAATACCCACTATCTATCTTACCTTTATATGAATATGCCATTCCTTTTAAGAAAAAAAATCTACTTAATCATCTTCTGCTGAGTATTTAATAAGCCTAAATTGTATTTTGCCTTTTCTTAAGATATAGGTTAGAGACATTATCTTTCCCAGGGAAGCCAAAGGGTGAGGGATTTAGGGTTTACTGAACCATACCATTACACTTAGAGAGGTCAACATAAAACAAGTACTTAGAGAGGTCAACATAAATCAGTACATAATACCAATTTAAAAGAAAAGCTACTTGGGCTGAATGGCTATTATCTGCCGACAAATTCTAGATGACTTCCGTTTGAAGTTATGTTATATTTAGGCAAATACAGTGTTCCCCATAATGCAAAAAGGATACTTGTGGTCAAAGCTGTACCATAGCCTAAAAACCCAGGCACTCTCCTGTTTTGTCCTGCTTCCTGTTACAGAATCAGGTCCCTCCTAAATAAAAAAAAAACGCGACATGGACTTATTAAGCATTCAAAGGTCGCAATATACGTATGGAATAATGTTTCACAAAAAAAAAATGTTTTAGTTGCTTACCCCATGCAGTACTTGAAAGCTGTCATTAGTCTGAGGTGGGTCTTGATCTGGATCAACTCCAACTCTAGCACAGAAAGTAAAGCCACGTTAAATACGTTTTTCTTAACCGTGGTGTCAGCCCGATTATCCCTCTGAGAAGATGACATCCGTAAAGCGCTACATCTTATTGCACATAACCTACATATACAGAGGTGCAGATATTGGACCGTTTACATGCATTCACACCCAATTTCAGTAGGGGAACTATGTCAACGGAACTATTGACTTCAATTATTAATTGCTTTATGAAACGATCATATTCTGAAGCGCTGTACATTTACTGGAAAAGGCACTATAAATCATCTTACGATTTAGGTAGTTATTAAATGCATCCCAAATTTATTCCAGTGCAAGTGGTAAACATTAAATTAAACACGACCTAGGAAATGTGGAGAGGATACTAGGCTTGGTTTGTCTATGATCACTGCAACAAACGCTGGGCCTTACAGCATTCAAAAATGCTCTGTTTTTGTTGGCTTCAAGCAAGTCCTGCCATATTAGAGCGAATATGAAAACTGTGTGATTCTGAACAATGCTTATTAATAAGAAAATATATTTTTATGTTGATTCTACAGAACATTGCATCACTCTCAGTTTGTGATAGCTCAGATCTCTTCACAGCTAAAAAGGAGTCTCAGAAGAAGTCACGTTTTCTAAGATTCCAGACACCTACAAAGTTACCAAAAACCTTCAAACCCACTATTGATATCAGGCCGTCTGGCTTGTGGCTAGCAACATCCGTCACTTCTGTGAAATAATACTAAACAACTTGTAAACGTATAGAAATTGGTCTGTTATTTGTACACGGCCTTGATGTATTTGAAATTTTATTTTTCAAATTGTGGCTTTAATAGAAAGCTTTTGATGGGACCTGATAATAGTAGAGTACTAAAAACAAGTCTATATGTTGCACCGGCAATTTTCTAAGGGGATGGCAGTCTACTGTGTGTAGAGGGCTCCTCTTTGTGTGTTTGCATATACACTTCCTTTAATATTTTTTTTTCTTAACCTGAGCTTTCTCAGGTGTCACCTATGTCACATCCGTATATTTAATGTGTTACATGATTTGAAAAACAAAAATATAAAATGAGCCGACAGTTCCACTTTAAATGTTGTAGTACAGATAGAAATCTCAGCGAATAAGAACAGTCAGTAAGAAAGCTAATTATTGCTTTTGTGTTAATAGTGGACATTTGGAATTAGTCCATTACTCTCGAATGGCAGCTGCAGAATGACAAAAAGTTATTTGAGTCTGCCTTCAAATCCATTTGAAACCACTTGCAAAGACATCAGGAAGACAAGAAAGCCTTGATCCAAGCCACAGAGTGACTATTGTTGAACTGTCAGTGAGATGTTTATAGGATCGGAGGGGCATAGCCTGGGATTCCAGCCAAAGTTTAGAACAACTCAGCTCTGTCAGGTGGTCTTTACTGTAAGCCGGTTGTTTGCAAATACTATCCAGTAGTTACACAATGCACCGCTTTATAATGCGCCACTGGTCCTGAGAAGGTTAACACTTTGTAATCACGGATGGACAAATTGTTAAAGTAAACCTGTCATCTACTATTTTAAGGGAGAATATCTCAGATTAACATCCATCATGTTTACCAAACAGCTTGCAAATGAAAAGGTAAAAATATATTTGTGCTTTATTCAGTAAAGAGAGTTGGCAGGAGAGTTGTGGTTTTAAATCCCTCACTTCATTATTAATTGTGAAGGGACAACACTGGCAGGTTTCTTCACCATAAGGGGCTTAACTGGCCATGTAAAGGTCAATGGATGTATACGTTATACAGGGCCAGACAAACTCTTAAAGCAGAAGCTCACTGAGGATGGACACAGCTGAAAGAACAACTCTACAAATTACCCCTTTAGTGAATAGACCTGTTTATGAATGCGGTTTTATGTATAGGCACTATAATGGTGGTGGTATTATTGGGGGAAAAGAAATAAAAAAGGGCAGTGCTTGGCAAATTTAAAAGTATTTATGGTGTTTTTAACATCTTGTCAGATAAAAATACTAACTAGGTGCTTTTAACATTTTTTTTTGGAAAGAGGAACCAAATCAATACCTACATGAGTATTCTTTAACAATATTTCATGTTATTTTTTTAGAGGACTATTCATTTATGATTGAGCTTCTCCCCATGCCCTGTGGAATGTTTTTGCATGAAACATTCACACCCACTTGTCTTGGTCTCTTCTAGCATGGTTTCACATTATTATTTTACTGATTTATCTAGCCAAATAATATTGTGCATTTTTGAACTTTTTTTTCAGCTTGAAACCTGCAGAATAGGAGAAAGCATTCAAGCTTTAGAACGAGGGACCCCTATAACTGTTTACAAAGTTGGTGTTTCCAAGTTTAACTGACCTTAGTCACATATTGGGAAATACTGTTTGATTGTTTTAATCTATGTAGGTTTTTTTGGATCAATACAAATATATCAAAGACAGCCTGACAAGGAAAGCACAGGGTTAGCATTATTAATCATGTGACGTTAATGGCCGGGAGTGGTATACACACACAAAAAGCACGTGAAAGGTTAGAAAGCTTTGTGCACCATGCTGTGTTATTTTGCAGATCAAACCATTTGTTTCACCTGAAATATTGCCAGGATCTAAGGGTCACATCTTCCAACGATGCATTATGGTCACCAACTCTGATACAGCACAAGAATGAAATGGAATGAGAGTAATGGAACATGAGAGCTGGCCTAAGTACTCAACTGAGTTAAGTTAAAAGACCATTAATGACATAACCAGAGAAAGAATGAAATCCTAAAGGTTTCTCTTCTCAAAATTCATCTTAAATGGCCAATCCAACTTGTACCCATTCTCAGAGGAGGGAACACTGTGGGGTAACAGTGGGGGATATGTATCAATTTTGAGGTGGGTGGGTATAAAGATGGTCAGGGCAGCTCTACACGTACACATACACCCACAATACCGCCATACACTTACACATACATACACACACCCGTACCAACATCATACACAAGCCCACAGTAAAACCCTCTCTCTCTGATCATCCATGCAGTTCACACACTTCCCCCTTCATCTTACATTTTATGTGAAAGTGATTTGTGTGTTTTAAAGAACTTTGTTTTCAGTACTTTATTGAAATAAACTTGACAATGGTTAATTTTTATACTTGGTATAGTATGAAATGCAAATAGTTTATCAGATTAGTCAGCTATACTGGTGCTCTCCCAGTGTTTTCATATGTATCTTATTTATGACTAATATGTTTTTTTCGCCCAACTATACTTTAAACATGCATGGTTTCTCCCTATTCTTAACAAAAAAAATATTAGGGCTGAGACCCCACATAAGTGCTTGTACACAACAATGGCACCATGAAATATGGGTTTGGTATTAAATTAATTCCAAAGCTGATTTTTATTCCCAGTCTGGCCTTTTGTCCATACAATAACATGGACTTCATGATTTGAGCAATTTAAAAAGTCAAAGTTTACATTTTCAAAAAAAAGTTTGTTTTTTTTTTACACATATATTTAGAAGACATTACGTCCAACAGATGGCACCCTCTGTAATACATGAATGTATGTATGCATCTCCCACTGAGAAAATGCACTTTGCATGAAGTGGCCGTCAGAAAGCAAGTTGGTTTTTTCCTTTATCTCTAAAGATAATGGCTGCACAATCTTTACTTTTATATAAGTAGTGTTTGTTTTCTTATTTTAAAAAAAAATTCTTACAAAATAAAGTCACTGCCTATCTCCAAGTGAAACGTCTCATCTATTTTTAGCCATTGAAACAAAGTATCATTGAAGGCAATTAAATAATGTTACAAAGATTTAGTGCAATACTAACCTGATATTAAGCCAGGATAACATGGGTGTTGTTCCTCCTCCAATTACCCAGACAGTAAAGAAGACTATTAGGAGTGTTGTTGAGAACATCATCTGATGTGCATAAGTAGCTGTATCTCGGATGGCAAGAGCAAATGCTATAGCGCCTCGAAGGCCTATCAAAAAAGTTAGAAATTATAATGCGTTCTGCTTGTTCCAGTACAAAGCATTCAAAAACACAATATTATCTATACGTCCATCTCTTTCAGGCTGAGTCACAGGATGACAACTATCTTTTTTGTCCGTCTTCGATGCAAACTAGGGCAAGTTACATGTAGTAAAATCAGCAATGTTTTGTAAAGTCAGCTAATGAAGGTACATGTGCACATGGATGATGGAGATTGTGCGGATGTGTATGACGGAAGGTGTGTGTATCTCTCATTATACATCCATGTAACAGAAAAAAGGGCCCTAAAAAACGAATTCTCACCTGGAAGCTCGGCAGGACTGGGCATAGGTTTACTATTTACCTTGTAATTTATAGTTTGACTGTGAAATCCTTTTTATAAATCCATTTTATTTATATACCCTATACAATTATTACTCAGGAGTGTTAAAATTGTTTAATGGGCCAAAGATACACAGTTCCATATTTAAACATTTCCAATTGCTCAGTAATTTTACTATGCATTAAAAAAGCCAGTCCCAGGGAGCATCTCTGGTAGCAAAACTCATCACAACGGAAGAAGGATTTACACCATAGGTGAGTACATGCATTTCATAGGAGTTAGGGGAACTGCATATGCGGGAGAACTCAGGACCCCGAAGAAGGTAATAACTGATCAAGCGGTATATGGAGATCTTCAAATGCACACATGAACAATTCATAATCTATGGATTTCATAATTTAATCACTAAGGGTGGGTTTTCACAAAACATGTATGTACTTTATTTGCCATGCACATTCCTGTACCTGAAAACATCAACATATGCTGAAGGTTCCATCCAATCTTGTGCCTTCTACCCAAATTTAGTAAAAATGTCAGTGGATAGATATGAGCAGCTCTGCCCACAAACACAGCAACCTGCACACAGACGATAGTTAAGGATTCAACAGAAAACAAACCACTTGCCTGTTAGAAATGTGACATGGTTGACATAATAACTGAATGTTTATAAAGTGACTAACATCCTAAGATCTACCCAATACAATCTATGCTTCTATACTATCTATACACAGATCCATAGTTCTTTTTATACCCTGATGTACTTTTCACGCTAGGTGAAAATCTCCCTTACCCCATTATAATTCAAGGGTATAGTTTTCTGTGAGAATTATGGCATACAATAGGTTATTGCCATAGACTGGGGGGGGGGTCATAGTAATGTATATAGCACATTATTTAAAAATTTACCCCATGAGTATTTCACCTATACATTAAAAAGCAGTTTGGTTAAACCTCCAGTTAAAATATACAAGGTGCATTTTTCATCCACAATAAATAAAGGATACAAAAGCACTGACAATAAAGATTGGGCTAAAGACGTGTTTTTGGAAGGTAAAAAGTGCCAGACCCATGTATGAAAAGATGAAGTTCTCCGCCAGAAAGTGTAAGACTTCAAACAGCTGTAACAAGAAACAGAGAAAATGTGTTACTTCGAGCAGAAGAGCTCTTCTTCCCGTTCTAGCTTTTCGTGTAAATACCCATCCTGCCCAAAGCTCATTGATAGAAAATGTATTTCAACCTCATTTAGACTACTTTTACCAGACTTGTAAGCAGGTTTATTCATTCGATTTCTGTTTTTTCCTGTGTATGCACCAAATATATATTTTGAGGACATTTCTTTTTTTTGCCAAACCTTTACCTTTTTCATTTACACACCCATTCCCTCCTGAACCCCTCTCCCTCTTACAGCCACAACTCCCTTATTCATCTTTCACTGGCCTCTTCTAGCTTTTACTGTAACATATCAAACTTTCTACAAGCCATCATCTTGCCAGAAACTCCATATGGTAGATATGACCAGCCTAACAATGCGTGTCAATATGGCTCCAAACAAGCACATTTTACATAGCATTAAAAATACTATAATTTTAAAACCGTAGATGCTTTTCTCTTACCACGAAACACGTAGTCTATAGCAATGCATCTGTTTTCAACCAGAAATAACCCAACTATCTATATTAAACACCCACTCTATTACTCCATAAAGTCAACTCACAAGTAAATTTGTGGCTGAAACTAGGTCACTATTTAAGCATAGAACCCTGAAGCGACACAGCTTTAAATGAAACTTTACTGCCTTCCTAGAGGAAGGTTACTTGCACCTGTTTAGTTCTGTTCCTGGACTCAGGCGATAAATTATTATGTGTGTAATGAGCTTGTGTGATTCCACAGAACAGCACAGCAACAACCCCTGGAAATAAAAGGAAGAACATGTGTAAAAAGACCGGATGAACAATGCTCCATGACATTTTAAGAACATTACCTTCCCGTGTCTTGTCATGTCTGCTTACTGAACAACCTATATGCTTACCTGTAAAGCCACATGCTTCAGCCAGAAGGAACGTGCTCCAGGACAGCAGGAAGAACAGAGCCGTTTCCAGCAATGGGAAACAGTGCAGCTTGGTGAATTTAGTCACGTTACCAGCAGGTTAAAGAAAACACTGATTTTGCATTTTCTTCATATTTTCCAATTTTTTTTAAAATAGAATATATATAATATAAAGGAGTTAACTTGAAAGTCATTGCCAACACGGATGGCTGTCTATTACAGCAGTCTCCAGGCTGTACAGTATACACAACTGTATTTCAAGTCAAATACCCTCTCAGATGGGAGAATGCAAGTGTTAATGATGATTGCCTTTTGTGATATAGTAGTAAAATGCAAATACTAAAAAGGATATCAGAGCTGTTGCAACTCCAGTACAAACGCCCATAACGAACGAGCCGCTGAAAATCCCCAAAAAGACTCCAACAGATTTGAAAAAGGCAGCTGCGTCGAATGTATGGCTTTTCTCACCCGTGGGCTGGTAAGCAACAATAGACCTGGGATTGTGGAAAGAAAAAACACGATTTAACAAATATTTCAGGTTTGTAATAATCATGTCACACAATGCCCTTCCCCTAATAAACAATAGCATTCATGAATGTCACGTTAATCCATATCAAAGTGCAAAGTAATACTTGTGTGTTGGGCTACCCAGTGTCAGTGACTCAGTAAGTTGGCTCCTGGTGCCTACATTTTGGAGACGCTCTGAAATCTTGAAATTTCATGAAAGATACACTCCAACAATCATCAGCACGTTAATGCATATGATAGCTATGCGATCCCTTTATGTCCCAGTATTTTGTTTTACAAAAACAATATAGAGAGAAATAAATGATAGGGATCCAGGATAAAAATTAATGAGAAGCAGCAGAGCCCAGGTCCTCTTGGCATATTGTCATCATGTTCTCTTGTCTACAGTACTGAATATAAAATCGGCAGTGCATGATAACAATTAACCTGTTTGGAATTTAGATTGTATATCACACCAAGTTTCTGCTCAAAAGTTAGGGTCCCCAGTCAGTAGTGGCTTCCTACGCACACAGCCATAATACCCACTCATGTGAAGCTTAAGCAATTAAACAAACAATGTCCAAACAAATAAAAGAAAACAAAACCTTGTTGTGTAACCAAGTTACCCAAGATCTGCAAACCCTCTTTTCCTCTATCACCTCCTTATCTGGCCCTCAATCTATTGTCGGCCCGTAACTTACTCACTGACCCGAGTATCATGCAATGCACTTGTACCCCAAAAAAGGTATTTTGAAACGCTTGTTTAATTTGTCAGCGAATATCTACATCTAGCGTTCTTATATAAGGACAACCACAGCTCGAAGAACCTCTCCGTATTAAGCTCCTATGTGTTGGTGCATTCCAGCCAGTCCATGGGAAAGACATGAAATAACTTTGCTTCCTGTTTTAACCAATATTGGAGAATTGATTTCCTACTACAGTGTGGGGAAGACAGAGTATGACTCTTTAGGATTTCCATGGCATATTACCTACCTACCCCACTTAAATCTATAGACCCTTTTTCAAAATCCTTGTGCCTTAGATGGTATAGAGTTCCATCATTATTAGCTAAAATGTATCATAACACTATACCCAATTGCTGGAGGTGTGGGGAAGCAAAGGGTGACGAACTACATATTTGGTGGAACTGCACAGTCATTAAGAATTTTTGGAATTTCATATCCTCCCGTATGCAAATAATTTTTGGGAAAGAATTGTGCTTGACCCCTGAGCAGGCTTTGCTACATTTAAACCTTCCTAACACAAGTAGGAACGATTTGAGATTTTTCCTCCATTTATTAACAGCGATAAAAATGGAAGTAGCAAGGAACTGGAAAAAGACTGAAGGGATTATCTGGGCCAAAGTCAAAACGCAACTAATTTATCAATGTCAGATGGAGAGGGGAATTGCAAACTACCCTATTTTTCGTAGAGAAAAGTATCTTTTTTGGGATGGTTGGGTTGAAAATCTAAAAATGGGCAAATTAGATTAACATTATATAAGCTTAATCAAGGCTTGAGCACTTAATTAATAGGCAGAATATACCCGGTGATCCTTGTGCCTTAGGACATATCCACAATCCATGCAACAGATCCGCTCATTACAGTGAGGGCCTGTTGCTCTGGTGTCCAGTACACATTATGAGCTGTTTCCATACATATTGAGGGTGGCAACACAGCAACTATCCGCACTATAACTTTAACAAACTGCTCTGACACGTCAGGACTATTCCTGGGCTCTTAGAGGCTTCTGAGTGTTGGAGAATCTAGAAGAGCACATTATCCAGCCAAATGCATGCCTCGGCAATCTGAAACCCAATTTAATATGTTTGTCATCAGCTTTTTCAAGCAATAAAGGGAGTGATTGTATCAGGAAAAACAATTTTGGTAAACACTTTAATCAGATGGATACAGGTCTTCCATTATGGTTAACACATGTAAAAGTTATGAACTTCTTTGTGTGGTCCCTTTATATCAGGGGCGTCCAACCTGCGGCCCTCCAGCTGCTGCAGGACTACATCTCCCATAATGCTAAGGGGCTGGCTGAGGAGGATGGGAGATGTAGTCCTGCAGCAGCTGGGAGGGCTGCAGGTTGGACGCCCCTGCCTCACCATATGCAATTGCCTTTCCCCTTGCTAGATTCAGTGCAGAAGATGCGTTCAACTAATCAGTGGCAAGAAATGTCAGGCAAAGGAGGTGAAGGGCTGCGGCAGATATGCAGTGTCCACCTATGGTAAGAGTGTGTGTGTGTGTGTGTTTTTCCCTCACACACATAGTACTTTAATATACAGGTTTCTTTCTTTTATTATGATACAACAGAAATGTACTTACGAAGATAGCACAATAGCCACAGCATCATTAAGAACACTTTCACCAAACAGAAGAGCATAAAGATCCACATCTGCTCGAAGATCATTAAATATTGCAAGGACGGTCACTTAAAAGAAACATAATAATATAGTTTAATTGCATTAGTGATCAGCCGGATTGTTTCATAATATGCACAGCAAAATGTATCCAGGTACCTGGATCAGTCGCAGAGATTATGGCGCCAAAGAACAGACAGTCGGTGTAGTAAAACTTGCCATGCAGTTGTCCCACAAGTGCCATCAGTTTCACTACTCCATACATCAGATTTCTAGGAGGATTATACAAGATTATCCGTTGTCCAGAACAAACGTGTTACAGTATGTTAAAAGCACATATAAAAGCGATTTGGGTGCACAGTTTGAAATGACATATAATTCTCAATGTTCAAGTATTATATTTTTGCTCACTATAATGTATATATTTATTGCCTCTGGAGTGGACACAGAGAAAGTTCTATTAAAGTGTCAAGGATCGGTTACCATTGATTTTAGTAAGAGAATCCCCTGCTGCTCAGAAACTCGTGAGTACTTCTAAGTTATTTACGTGGGAAACTTGAGAGGCTTATTAACAGTGTAGCGCCCTCATAGACAACTACACAGCTAGGAGACCCCCATGCTTGCACACTGCACACAAATGCTATTAGGTAAGTGTTCACCGTACATATACACCGATTCATGTCAGATGTCACAACCATTCACTTATATCAGACTTTTAAATTGCGGTATGCAGACATAATATGGTACTCTTTGGGAGTGATGAAAAATAAATGAATATTGTCATGTTAATTGGCATTTGTTAGGAAGCAAAATAAATGTTTCATATTTATTTGGAAGAGGGCAGAAAAAAACAAAAACACGTGGCTTACGATCTGACCCATAATAAAAGGTAGTGTCAGAATATGGAAATTACAAACGCAATCTAAAATGTTTTTTTTTTTTTTTTAATATCATGCTAACCTATTCAGCCTTTGTATGCACAACTCTATGATTATTGCAGTTGTTATCCCTTTAAATGTTAAAGGGGTAAGAAACAATACTATTATATGATCGGATTATGTAAACATACAATATATCAGAAATATGAATATTATATTTGAAACCTATGAACAGCCAGCAGAAAGAGTGTAGCCAGAAAGTTGTAATGAGTTGCAGTCCACAGCAGCTGGCTATACACCTACAAGTTCATTTAACCTCCTCAAAACTTTGCATGTATATTTAAAAAAAAAAAACTTGCTCAATGCAAGTTAAGTTGTAATTTTATGATTATTTCTGCGATGAAAAAAAATTCAACATTTTGATGTCAAACACAGAAAAAAACAAACAATTGAGTAATGTTGGTTTGCTGGTACAGCATATAATCTAAAAGATAAATACAGTGTCTGTGGCTTTGGCTCAGACACAGTACATTTATCTCCAAAGCACAAGCGACTGCTGTTTAACTGTCTGCCATTTATCACCCATTGCATCATGAGCGGCGTATGTGACTCACCCTATAATGAAGCAGGAGAGTGCTGTACCAAAGAAAGCGTAGACAAGAATGGATCCAATATTCCTGAAGAAATGCCTCTGTAACAAGGAAAACGAGGGACAAAGACTGGAAATCAGTAACCCATCAAGGATACAACACACTGCACATGACCTGTGGCCCTCAACATGAGTTTATTTAAAGGTCTGATGACCCAGTGCCATCAGTGGTGTCTGATTCATACCCTATTAACATGGGATCAGCAAAGACGGTGCTGCAATATGCTGTCAAAAGCATCCGGAATGCTCGGTTTCATAGAGGCACAGACTGCCTGCCTGAACTGCTAAAATACTACATGATATATAGACTGGTTGAGCCCATAAAAACTCATGTCATCTCCACGATATCACTTTTATGTATACCTAAGAGGCAGCTGGCAATTCGGTTGGGCCATTTAGCTGCTACAATTGTTTAGGGCTATCCTTGATCAGTTGGAAATGCTAATACAAGTATTATGCTACAGCCAGATTGTAAGAGAATTGGTCAAGCAGATGGAATACACACTTGCGTCTTTATAATAATGGCAGGGATATGTTAAATTTACTGTGCAATTAATTTCAACCTACTGTACAATTCAAGATTTTCAGGGATGTATATTTCAAAGCTACTATGTAGTTACTATTACTACTACACCACTGATATATAGATATATTATATATATATATATATGCCTTCTTTAAATGAGTCTAATGACTATATAAATTAACATTGTTATTAAAACTAAGGTACAGGAGATAGTAATTTCAATTGTGGCAAAATTAATTCCCCACCCAGAGAGTCCATTTACTTTTTGGAATGCAGTAAATCAAACTGTGAGCATTCTTGTCAATGACAATAACTCACTAGATCCAGTTTTTAATTGTGATATTTGCTCAGTTATATTCCAAGGGTTTTTGTATCATTATTGTACAGGTTATCTGGTTAAGCCCTTTTATAGTCTTACTACAATGTTCTTACAGTGACATCCTGTGGCCACACTATTACCATTCCTTTTAAATAAACCGATCCAATGGTACTACAACACATTACAGATCAAGCTGTGCCTCTACAACACAGTAAATTACATCAAGAAAAAATAAGAAATTGTTTAAAGTAAAATAAATAAATAATAATAAAAAAAAATCACAATATGGGGGATGCAACATAATCTAATTTTGAAAATCTAGAATAAAGTGTTTGTAGGTATACGTATACATACTAAATCAGTAAAAGAAAGATTGGATTTATACACTAAGATACATGCAGGAACTGCTATACTGTGCATTTTTATGTATGCAGCAATGCCCTTCACGGTGTGTTCTTGCATGACTAGGAACTTGGGAACTGTGCCTGCTCTCCACAGACTGATAACCTCCTGCAGCAAGGACTTATCCAATCTACTGTGATGGAGGATTAGGACAACACAAGCTTGATATTATCTGTAATATATACAGTGGGGCAAAAAAGTATTTAGTCAGCCACCAATTGTGCAAGTTCTCCCACTTAAAAAGGTGAGAAAGGCCTGTAATTTTCAGCAATCACACTCCTACCAGCCAACCAGTACATGCTGGAAGCTGGGTATGCCTGAGATTGCTGTTAACAATCATAATATATATTGTTATTAATTTGTTTGTACAATTTTGGTGTGCAACTTGCTTTTATTAAAAGTGTGGGATTTTTATTATTTTTAAAAGGTGGGGGGTCATTTTCGGTTCCGGCTAAGTGAGCCCTAAGCTTTCAGTTTTGGTCCAGAATTTTCATTTTGTGCATCCCTAAAATAAATAGAACTATTTCATTTTTACTTATTCAGAATCCTGAATTTGTAGTCACAAAACTTTCTGGGCCCAGAAATCAGTGAGAGGAAAAAGTAAAGGTTTTGTGTCATTTACTTTATTTTAATCTGCATATTTTATTAAAGTCCATATTTTCTCACAGTGAAAAATGAGTGCGGCCCTCCCACGTATACAATTCTGATGAAGTTGCCCACTGGAGAAAAAACTTGGACACCCCCGTTGTAGCCAATTGTGTCTTGTACAAAATAGCTTGCTTATGAAGCATTGACATTTTCTATGGATACTTTAACACTGAACACTTCCCTACCTGTTGTTAACCTAAATTCATACAAGCTAATATTTTTTCAATCAGCTACATCTTTATATTATTATTATATTAGAGTTTATTTCAATAAATAGACTGCAGGGAGTTACTATGCAGGTCTACAATTTCACACGACCTGCAGCCAGAAGGAGCTGCAATCTTCCAGAAGAGAAATTGGTATTGAAGATGACTAAGAGCTTCTGACAAGATAGAGTAACCTCTACTTTATAAGACATTAATAGGAATGGGAAGGGACAGAAAAAGAAGATCCCTCGGGTGTCTTTTTCAAAGAGATGGAATCTTATTACATCGTGTTATTTAGATGCATTTTTTCGAGTAGGTACTTTGAGTACTTAATATTATGAATAAAGCAGATTTTATCAGTAATAGGATAGGTGTACAGATGGCAGATTAGTCATCTTAGTCAACAAATAGTAGCCATATAGTATGTAAAATAATAAACAAATAAATCAATGATTGTTTATAATAGTGCTACTATTTAATTTCTACCATGGCCAGGGCAACAGTGCAGCCTATGCCGAGAGACTTCCTATGTACAATCAATCCAATAGTCCACAACAACTAACTGCACAAAATAATGTTATAATAAATAATTCCAAGGACTTTAATTTCCTTGAAATATATACATATTTTTTTTTTAAAAAGCTTCAATGTTATTTTATAGCATTATAAACAAAGAGTTTCCAAAGAACTTTGTTTGAATTGTTACAATTACGGTTTACCTTTTTCAAACTGTATCCTGCATGGAAGATAATAGGCGGCAATAAGATGTTGAAGAAGACTTCGGGGTCAAAGGTCACCTGTAGACCAAGGAAATAGAATAGACATGATTATCAGAGGCAGACATGCAAGCACCACACATTTTTACTTTATAATAATAATAAAAAAAGTGTATTATATTATATTATACTATTTTCCTGAGCTATTTAAAAACAGTTAAACCAAACCAAAGTGATGCCTATATGCATCATCAAACTACCATATACTATTCAGAGATGTGTGTATAAGAAAGGATTCTATACACAATGCAGAAGCAAAAAAAAAAATGCTCTCTTTGTATTAAAAAATAAAAACACAGCACTGTGAACCCACACATTTAATAAGTGTGATGACGGACAAGGCAGTTTCTGGGTACAGGAACCCCTTTGTCAATGTGCACCTACAGCCATTGTTATTATATGTAAATTTTCCTATACTACTACCAATATAAAACCAACTATTTATAAAAATTGCTATAGATCTCCAGTGAATGTTCCTTGGGGAAAAAATGTTATAGGACAAGTCATATAATTAGCAGCTAAACAAGTAGAAGGGATAACACTTAAAGCAACCTATGCGTGCATACTTTTTAATAACATCATATTGCACATCATATTTAATAGTCACAAAAATATTTTACCACGACAAGCGATTTTAGAATTTGAATATTTTTTATGTAGAAATTGCCTTCTTGAGACGTGGCTCTGCAATCTAAATTTTGATGACTAAGTGCTGAGCAAGAGGATTTTAATGGCAGCTGGGATGCACAAAGCATTGTACTGTAATTATATTCTGACGAGCGCAATAGAATAAAATGCTTCCTTGTGATACATTTTTAAGACTCTTGTAGCACTTATTGGTCTACTCTGGGAATTACATTTATAGTGTGAAAATAATTTCAAGGGTTGGTAAACACAATGAATTTTAATTAGGAAATGTTATTTCTAAAATAATTGAAAATCAACAATGCTTTCCTTATGTAGTGAGTGATTTCTATAACATACCCCACTCTAGTGCACCACTGGAATCAATGCATGGGCAAATACCTGACACATTTTATTAAACTGATTTATTCATTGAAACTAGGATGTCAGTAGCCAGGTAAATGTTAATTAACCAACAAAGATAGTGATACCATATAGGCAAATCAAGCAGATGTTTAGACTGTGTAGCGATTCATACTCTCCCCCGTCAGAGCATGATAGAGAGATCTTTTTAAGTGTGACCATGGTTTATAATAACAAGGAAGAAGTCCCGAATGCAAAATCTATTTAATTTGGTTAAAAAAAAAAATGAAGCTCCCATTGGTTTCCTATTTATTTTTAGTTACAATGCAACTCCATGTCTTACCACAATCTTGTTTTGCCTATACATCCTAAAAACTACCCAAGGCAACTAGGAAGTGCAGAATTTTACTTAAAAGGGGACTTGAAGGCAAAAAAATGGACACGACCACACTCTGGGGGTTTTTGGTGCTTAAAACACAAACAGAAGGTATCAGAATGTTTGAAGGAAACAGGTAGACTTTAACGTATTTATGTCCACATCCAAAAAACACTGTCAAAGAATAATTTGCATACAATAAATCATCGCAAGCTGCAGCAGTTGTATAGCGTGATAGAATGGTTTCGATAGATCGCTATAAGTCGAATGACCTCAAATGTAAATTATATCACATTTGAAAATAAAGGCATTGTGATGGTAGATGGGGGATGTGCTACCAACATTACTCTCGCCTTTCTTGTAAACTATACATGTGCATTTCTAGAGTAGCATACATATATTTCATCTTGCCTACACGTCTTTCTGGAGAGCCCTTTAACAATTCCATGACCTCTTTAATATAATACTAGGATGGCATTGTGTGTGTAATAATAATAAGACTCCAGTCTGTTACATATTTGGTCTGGCTCCGAGCTGGTTAAAACGTGTTCTGATTCAGAGTCTCAACTCACTGAGCAGTCTACAGTGGATAGAATGATGTCTGATATAATACGACAGGGAAAGGGGTCAATGATTTTAAGAACATGATAAGTTAACTGCAAAGCCATCGAGATCCTGCTACGCTGGGAATTTCTTTGGATACGCTTTGAGTAGGTCCACTTTGTAAGAAATATTCTGCAAATCCCAACAACACTTGCCAAGGTCAAAGCAAAATTCATTAGTATTTAGAAGCTCAAGTCCTTCAAAATAAGCTCTGCTAAAGTTTTTCCTATTAAAATGATAAAAAGGTTTTGTACCGTGTTGAGAAAACAGGAGAAAAGTATAGTTAAAATGATACTATTTATTGGCTAACAGAGTTTAATTGCGATCTTTCGAGACTAAGTTGTTAGCTTCATTAATGCCTGAGGAAGGGACCTAACAACTTGGTCTCGAAAGCTCGCAATTAAACTCTCAGTTAGCCAATAAATGGTATCATTTAACTATACTTTTCTCAAGTGTTTCCTAAAAATCACAAATAAACTCATGTTTAGTAATAATTAGTTCCCCAAACTTTTCACTAAAATTACTGTAATGTGAAATGTAATGTGTGTGTTGCATAAGGCCTCACTCTGTAAAGTAGACATACGTGAGAGGGTATGCAACAAAACCAAAACTTAGCTATATAATGGAACAAAGAGCAGTTTACAAACCATCCGCAAACACACAAATTCAAGCAAAGAGCCAGTTAAACGGTGGCCAATTGTATTCGTTTTTTTATGCATTGTGGATCTTGTTTTGATATAACATGTGCTACGTTTCAGTCCAACATTAACAGCAATACCCAGTAATCTAATTTATTCAGTGAGTGTTAAGGCCAGTATGACCTCATCCGGTAAGGTCAGCCATTAACTCCAGTGGCTAACCCAATATCATAAACCTCATTTGGGGTGGATGTATTTTTCAGGTGAAAGTAATAAGCATGTACTTCATTAAAATTAACATTAAGTTCTCCCCAATTCTACAGGATAGAACAGGCAAGGCATAGTATTGCATCTGTGATGTCATTAGTCTGAAGGCTAGTGCCAGCAGAGATCATAATAAAATAGAAATGGGAGTTTAGACTGAATTCACCCTGAAAGGTTTACAAATAAATATGCTTTAACTTACTTTTCTCAGCATATCATTCTGTTCCACGTTATTGATCTTCCCAGGGCTAATTTCGCCCTTCAAAGTGTATTCAAAGAATTTCCCGCTAACATTGACGAGCAGTGTTGTAAATGCCTTTTTTTCTTCAGAGCAAGTGACTGCTTTCTCATAGCTGCTGGTAGAAGGTATGCCATATCTTAAAATGACTCCAACGATAAGCCCTTTAGAAGAAGAAAAAGTTAATCACATTTAGTAATTAAAGTCTAATAACGTTGGTCAATTCTCATTAACACCCAGACTGCTAGCCTAAAGCCCTGGTTAGATAGTCCTTTATTTTTAAACCGGGAATCCTCAAGACGATTACAACTTTGACAAACTGTAGATATTTAACATTAACAGAAATGTAACTATGATAAACCAAAAAAATAAAAAATAAACATGCCATGTAATCTCTTACGAGAAACGGAATTCTGGCAGATTGTTCTAGTTGAGGGAACAATTTTATTGTCCCGGGTTGAGACATAACCAGAAAAGCCAGATATTACACACATAAATTAAGGAACTCTGCTGGAAACATATCATGTTCCATTCATTTTTAGTGCAATTGGTGTGCTAAAATAAGTCAGTCAATTGGGTTGTTTTTGTTTTTTTTAACTAAAAAAGGATAAAACATAACGAACGTTACACAGTGTTGCAAAACAAATAATATAATCTGAAATTCTATTTTCAAGTTAACATTGTCCTCTCTATTTTATATCCAGCTGAAAAACTATTTTAGAATATATAGTTGTCTGTGTAGCACATGCGCAAGATCTGAATGATTATTAGTCTCCATTAAGTTATCTATCCCTTATTATTAATGCTCTTATCAGATCAGGCAGTCTTAATAAGAATGAAGTGAAAGAACAGAACTTCACGAAGAGAAACCGACTACACTATTAATAATTAAATTGATCGGATAATATCACATTCTGACATAGATCTCAGCTTCCACAAGACAAACTTTTCTAAATAAAATTAAAATGTATATGCACGCCCTTAACAAGCTAAAAAAAAAAAGACCTTTTATAAAGCACAAAGTGGTGGTGAACATGATCTGGAATTCTCTTATGTAGTACATGAATAGCAGTTACAAAAACAATAAAATGGTATAAAAAATACATTATTATTAGTATCATCAAAAAATAAAGCAGAGAACATGACAATATTGTCAGATTGAAGAGTCTTGTAAAAATTGCTACATTATAATGTTTCGATTTCTGGAGTCTTCATAGGAAGCGCTGACTCAGGTCTATATATGCCCCTGATTACATGAGAGAAATGTAATGATGAAAGGAACATGCAATATAATTTGCAATTTAGTGAATAAATAAATGATGATATTTAACATAGTTGGCTATGTTTCAGTTTGCACGTTTTTGACATGGATCAGTAATGAATTTAAGGGAAGCAGCCATATTGCTTTCCTAACAGACCTCAACAAGACTGTTTTAATAACACTGCTTGCAAAACAATGTACACTTTATACAACTGAACTTAAAATTCTGAAAATGGCAATAACTCCGAACTCCTGTTTTGTATTCTGTGATGTAGTGAATATCAATTGCCTAGTACACCGCCGGTATTCCTAACATATAAAGATATGTAAAATGTGAGATTTTACAAGCTGGAAACGAATGGAGTTCTAAAGGAGGTTTGAAATATTGTATAATGGTGATTATATCTAATATCGTCTAGTTATTCACCTCTTATGTAAAGTTAATTGCTCAGCCATGAAAAATAAAGAATACTGTGCTCTCGTGTTATCTAGACAGAACTGCGACACACTGATAAATTGGTCTGTGAAAGAATTCAAAAACTTTGCTTTGGGCAACGGCTCAAAACTGCTACTATTTGACAAACAAAAAAGACCAATCATCAAACTGTAGAGATAGCGCAACTGGTTTTCGAGAAGATATTTCGAAACAGGTATACTTAGTAACAATTCTAGCACGCAACACTGAAAGGCTCTGAATGTTAAAAGAATCAAATACAAGCATTCAGGTGAGCAAACAATTGGTGAAGTCTCCAATTGTTTTCAAGTTTCACCTATAGACCATAAGTGGAAGCCATCAATTTCTTGTTCTCAGTATCTGCATGCTTATTCCAGACCATTTTTTTTCTACCTAGCCATTGTAAGGGTAGTGATGGGTGGCCTTCATGCCGTGTTGGCGTCTGTTACGTATTAGCAGTTAAGCTAACTGGCATGTTTATCTCAATTTGCAGATCCTTTTGGGTGTAGACATTTTTATTCGCATAAGCTGTTGCTCTAAAACTGAATCATGTGGCTACAGTCGATGTAATTCCATCACCCTCAGCTAACACCAAGATAATAGCAATGTAGCTTTCTAGAAGAGGTGAATAAGACATGAAACTCTAAACAGGTTGTACTAGATAAATGTATGTTAAGTAGCATCACTCAAAATGAACAAGTATAATTATATACACACACACACACATATATATATATATATATACACACATATTCAATAATTATACACATACAAACAAGCAAGGATATATAAAGCAGGGATGCATTAAACCCACGGCAGCCCAAGTTGTTCGGTTATCTTAATTATACAGATTTAATTCGGTTTTGGTTCACTTCCATGTGTGTTAAAAGTTGAAGTGCATTAATAACCGCAAAGGAAACAAAATATATTTAAAAAACAAAAAAATTAAAGCTTTTTCTAATAAAAAACATGCATTAATATATCCCTGGATAAATATTCTAGTTATATCTGTAGTTAGGTATATTTTCCTGACTTAAGATCACTACACATCAATGATCATAATGCATATGAAGACCCCTAGTAGAACCATGGAGGCTCCAGACATAAAAACTTATGGCGCGGTGCTTAGTTCCATAGGAGAGCTTTCCTGCCACCGATTGGCTAATAAAAGCAGCCAATCAGTGGCACAAATCATCAGACCACAGAAGAAGCTGGGAGCTACTTTACCATGAATTGTTTTTTTGCAATAGCCCCTTGGCAGGCCCAATGATCTGGGTGACATCACCTCATACTCACCCGATCTGACAGCGGCTGGATAGGCATGCTAGGCAAACAACAAAAAGTTGCATGTGGCCACACATATACAGCTGTAGGCCACGATGATGTCATCCGCCAGACCAGCTTGGCTTCCTGGGACATTAAAATTTCCCTCTACGGTGCTTTAGTGACTGTCAGGGATACAGGACTGTCCCTTTAAGCACAATGGATTCCACATCTCCCTCTCTCTCCACCATTTCATAAATCCATTGCATGTATTCATATTTACATCTCCATGTTTTGCCGCATTGTTTCATAACTTTAAAGCACATCTACAGACCAATCAGCTGCAGGCAGTGCTGTTTTTCCAGTTTAGCATTATTAAATCTCTCTTTCCCATGATGTGTATTCAGTTCGGTTCATAGGTTCAGCAAAACCCTAGAGCACTAAGCTATTACATTCCAAGTGCGCTTCAAAGGATAATAAGCAAAAGCCTCCAAGAACTACAAAAGAAATAAAATCGATTTTGGATCCACATTTACGGGGAGACCCTTGTTAGCCAATTCTAATAATAACCCACAAAATCCTTGGTCTGAAACAGCTGCATAAGAAAAGGAAAAAGAAACAGACGACAATTGGGCAACGTTATACTAGACATAATAGAAATGATAAAAATGATGAACATATTCTAAAACACAATGGTATGATCAAAGAAGCATTTAAATTCCTAGAAGCTGCTGACATGCTTCAATAAACTGGAAGGACTCTCTTCCAGGGACATACAACCTTCAGATTATTTCTGATCACTCTGTGTAAAGTAGGGTGTCAGTTTGTTATTTAAACATGCCGGACAAAGCACGCTGGACAAAATGGCTTATTCTAGTGGAGAGTGCACCAGAATCGGGGTGGGAGTGAAACTGTACATGACCACCACTGGGTGTCAGAGTTCATTTTTTCAGTTTCTCAACGGAACACTTATCTGCAAAAATAAATAATTTTTAGAACTGTATTTGGACGTATTTATAGTGTTCAGAGCTCTATACCATCAATCCTGCCCGCTACACACACAAATATCCAAACGCTGTTTAGCAGGCTGTTGTGCCACTTGTGTTTTGCTGGGATCATTATTGAGATCTACTGACCTAAAATTCACTTGGTCAGCTCATTTGAATTTTTTAATAGCATTGCTATTCCTTTAAAATAACAGTTCATTGATGAACCAACATCACCACCCTTACTTAGAGTTTGGAATACTTTACAAAGTCACATGGCTTCATTCTTTTTGGCTTGATAGCAAGTGTCCGCATGTTAATTATACACTATGCATACACTGTACATATACATTGTCTAACTAGAAAAACTCAGGGGCTGGCTCATAGAGTGCAGTGAAATCAGCTAATTCAGTTCACTTGCACTCTCCTGGGTTAGTAAATATACTTTGTTCCATTGATGCACTACTCAATGCCCAATTTTACGTGTTAACTGACACACATGTGGTATAAATCCAAATTGGGACAATTGTGTCGGGGGGAGCAGCTCGTAGCAGGGAGTGACCAAGACCAAAGCCAAGAAGGACCACACGCCTACCATACCTGAAGAACCACCTTGCAGCACTCAACTTCTATGTGGCCTCCTCGGCATGTCATGAGGTGGCCATGTACAAGTTGCAATACTACATTGATTTTAGAGCTCACTGGGAAGTCAGAGGATCTCCACAACCGTACCATGATCCCCACTGCCAGCAAAAGCAGGACAGTGCTTAAAAGCCATCACTGTCCTGTGAAACCAGGACACTTTGGTCATATGCAACAAGACCTGAGGCATACAACAAGACGTGTTACAAGCTGAGGGAAAGAAAAAACCCAGTACACTTTACGTCCAAGTGTCACACATTTAATACCAGAGCCCCTTTAACTCTGGGCTGCTGACAATTATTACTATGCTTTATCGGATGCATCACACCACAGAGCTACAATGTAACGGAGAATATGAAAAGGGCTAATTTGGTGATTATATGTAATTTCAGAACAAAGTGCACAACATAAAACCAGTGGTAGAGCAGAGGCTTGATAATACTCAGCATTATCATTTTCACACAGATTGCGGAGAGACACATGATTCATGACACACTACGAGGCCACAGGGAGTGAGCCAATTTTTATTATGCATGAAGGATTATAAAAGTGTGCATTTGCGACTAATTCTGCTTATCACTGTGCAGGGACTTTTTACCTCATTTCATATCTACTTTCTGTTCCCTTCAGTAAGCTTGGAAATTACATTTCCTTTCAGATATAGCAATAAAAAAAGAAGCGTAATTCTAGATTTCATTTCGTCACTAAAAACAGATTCTAACAATAAAACCTGGCATTAAACAGGACACAGACCTCCCTGTGAGGAACAGATACGATATATGCCAATTTATAGCCTGCTCTGAAAGAAGAAAAAAAAAAGACGGTAAGTTGTTGTATTAACAGTCTGTTGAGACTCCAGATGACACAAATAAACCATTTATGTAATAGAAAAATATAGATTTTCCATTTAATGGATTATAGGAGTTGCTCTCTTCACGAATACAGTTTGATCACAGTGGGAATTCATGGACAAGGCTCCAGCAAATCAATCATTAATTCCTTCACTTTGATTAAGCAATATTCCTTAGGTCATTAACTACCAGCCAACCTCCTGAGACATCATATAAACCACATACCCACTAAACCTCTTTCCTACCTCTTTGTATTACAACTCATAAGGGTCCTAGGCCCGGCCAAGCTTACGTGGGTTTTATTCCCCTCAGGTCCTCTGTCTCTCCCTCATTCTTGCCGCCCTAGGTAAGAATCCCTCTATATGTTTCCACACCATTTTTTCTGGATAATATCCTAAGTTCAAAAGTTTCTGAATATTGGCAGTGCAACACAAGATATATTAAAAACATATGCTTGACCTCTATGTCTTGTTTTTTTATCAGATCAGCAAAGCAATCCATTCATTTCTATGGACTCCGTTTTATCAAAACAAGCAATATTTCTCTTATAAACTTCCCATTGACTGCCTCCTATTGTTACGCAGGCAGCTGAACATTTGTACAAGTCCTAGGAATTCCTTAATCACTGCTTTAGGACTCATACCCAATGATGGTCCATTCATACCAGCAGTGCTAGACTTGCACCCACCAGCTGCTACATATTTGCCCATTATATTTTGTATATAAAATAATTGAAAACCCACCATTTATCAGATGACTTTTTACATTTTTTTTATAATCTTAGGAATAGCATTCAATCACCTAAAGAGAAAATCTAGAGTGCGGTTAGCAGCCAGGATTTCCCATTAATCAGTCATTTTGCAGAAAAGAAACCTGACAGTTGACCAACTATATATATATAAATATACACACACACGCATACATAGATACATACACACACCACCATTATGCTGAACATAGGAAGACCAGCCTATTGTCCCTGGCTGAGAGTATAGTTCAAGGCAGGCTACACTTACGGAAAATCCATCTGAAATAAGATCAGCTGATGAATATTTTAAGTGCCAGAAGTCTAGTGGAAATGACTGTCTAGCATAGTCAAGTGACTACCTTCTGCACCTCCCAGACAACAATGGACCCACATCAATAACCTGTGGAACCAGCTGTTCTGCACACTCCAATAACAGAGTACAATGACAAGGGTAAATATAACGGTGTTATTTGTTTAAACAAGGAGCACAGAAAAAAAGCAAAAATATGTATTTACACACAGCAGCCCCTCATTACACACCCTTCAGCGCATTTTACACCACGGACTGTAGTAGTAACCAAAGTAGTAGGAATTAAGATATATGTCTGATTGAGTAAATTAAGTAAAATGATTGGTGAGCTGCCTTTAAAGTCACCTCCTAATCACAAAACCAAATGCTAATGAGTTCTTCCTACAGCTTGCATTGCTGCTATTGTGTTCAGCAAGTACTACAGCTACACACAAGGAAGGAGCCCAAATCCTTCCAGTGAATTTGATCAGGCCTCCAAAGGCTACATAAACTTCTAGATCCCAATGCTGCGCTTCATTATCCAATGACACGTAGAATGCCCTGGCTGCAGCATCCTTTAGGACTCCTTAACACAATAGCTTGCTGCCAAAAAATGACCTTGTCCAGCAAAAGACTAAAATCTGCCACTTCCTTCTTCTAACAATAGGAGTAGAATTACACTCTTGTGTCTCCTTATAGCAAGCTCAGCATGTCACCACAAGATGCCACAACATGTCACTCCCCCTGCAGCATTCTGTGTTTTATATCTACATCATAGCCAGTGTATCCCACAGTGTATTACTCTTAATATCACCAAGATCCCCGGGTAATAACCACATTATAGCCCACTGCACGGACACCCGTCGCTGCTCTCTCACCATAAATCATAGCCAGCCCAGTCTCATGCAGGAAGCGTGCCCGGCGGTGTTTAAATAGCCAGATGGTTAGGATGGTTAAAGTCAGCAGTAGGATAAATGTCAGCAGGCTCACGCTGTCCTGCCTGTGGCTCTCCTCTGCCTCTTTCTCGGTGGCGATCTCCTCCATGGCGCTGTCTTCAGCATGTATCCAGGGGATCCAAGGGATCAGCAGATAGACGAGTCTGTGCATGATCAATGCAGTACAGGGACAACAGGGCTAAGTCTTCTATGCCAGCTGCCGGATCCTGACCACTTCCCAGCAACACTGTGCAGGGGAGTCCCACACCGGCTTGCTAGGGAGGGGGGGCTATTGCGCAACACACGCGCACACACTCTGATTCTTCTTCCTTCGAATCTCCAGTGCGCAGAATCCCCCCTGCAGAACCATTCCGATTACAACGGCAAGGATCCCACTGATCACTACACGCACAGCACGCCGTGGAGCTTGGGCCCCGCCCACTGCACACCCCCCCCGCAAGAGGACTTACACGTGACTTTATTCTAACGTCTTGTGATTATCATTATTATTTATAAATTCATGAACGTATACATTTTTGTTGTAGTTTCACAACACGTGGACGCATTAGGTAAGAAAGGCCCTGCTTGCAAGCTTTTGATTGTGAAATATACATTGAGGCAAAAAAATAAAATAAAAACAAAAGATTATAAATTGTAAACACGTGAAGAAAAATACTCCATTACATTGTAATTCACTATTTAAAAAAAGTCAAAACAGGAAAAGCAACAATATTGCAGCTGTACAGCAGAGTGAATGGTGAAAGGGAGACAGTATGGTGTTGGGGTCTCATGGAAACCCTTGAAACTCCAGTGCTGGAGCTAGTTGGCTGTGAGGATATTGCACATATGACTACATTTAAATTTTGCATACATATTTTCCCATGGTCAGGGCCGGACTGGGAATGAAAAGCAGCCCTGGAAACATTTGGAGAGCAGCCGCATATAGTTTATCTCACGGTCGAGCTCTTGTACCCACACGCACCCCTTATACATACCCAAGTCACACTATTTGCCGTACAAATAACTATAAAACATTCTTTTATCACATTATTTGTATTAAAATGCCAGAAAGCAAAAGTGTTAAAAGGCCCTAATAAATGAAATACATTGGACATAATGGAATCAACACATTTGCTACTGCAAACATTTTTAGATGAAAAAGTTCCAACAAAACAGTGATCACTGATCCCGTTACTCTTCACGATATTCTTGTAAGAAACTTTTATTTCTTTATTGATTCATGTAAACTATTTTTTCATATTTAATAAAAGCTATGATTGAGAATTTTTTGCTTTTTGTTTTTTTCCTTTTATTTGCCAACCTGCTTCCCAAGTAATGCACCTCTGCCCCCAGGCTTGCCACTCTGCCCCCAGAAATGCCTTATCACCCCGTATATGCTACTTTGCCTTGCCTCCCTGATATGCCTTATGTCCCCCCTATATGCCACTCTGTCTCCCTGATATGCCTTATACCCTCCTATATGCCAGAGTGGCATATATGGGGTTAAAAGGCATATCAGAGGGACAGAGTGGCATATAGGGGGTTAAAAGGCATTTCTGGAGGAAGAGTGGCATCAGTGGCATCATCATGCTGTGCCCCCCCAGTTAAAACGCCGTTTTTTCTCCCCGCAGCCGTGATAGAAGAGACGAGGAGAGTGAGAGGCGCTGACTTTCAACTCCACTCGTAGCCGCTCAAGCCTTAACAGATTTTCACACCGGGGCCCTGAGGCTTCTAGTTAAACCCCTGACTCTGACCGCCTACTATTTTTCTGCTTGGCTTCAGAGTGACCTGGGTGCTTTGCTTCAGAGTGACCTGGGAGAGAGCATCCTTGTAGTCCGGGTTCCTGGTAGTTAAACATTGCAGTTTAGCAGAGGCAGGAGATTGTGGAAGGACTATGCTTTGTATACCCAGATACTCTTTCAAGCTTAATTTTAACTACGCATCAGTGTGATGGAGTCTGCTTTGCATAGTCTTCAGTGCATTTTACAGCATGCAAATTAATGCACACACTCATCTTCAGAGGTTTAAAAAAAATATTTTTCCAGTATCGTTTTCCTTTTCCTCTGCCTGGATTCACACATGGAAAATGTTGGATTACCTAGCAAGATGGCACATTAAGCTCCAGCAGATGTCAGTAGGAGGCAAACGTAGTTCTTGGTCAGCTATGAAGAGTAATGTATTTACGTCTGGGGGCGCCCTAGTCCCGACCTATAACAGCGCCCTCAAGCCACCCCACCCTGCCCGGTCTGCATCCCAAATACAAAAGAAGTCCCTGAGCACCTTTAGGAAGCAGAGCACTTTGTCTTAGTGATGCACAGTACCTTTTAATGAAATACTTAATGGCTGTGCTGAGGCAGCTGGTCTCCATTGCGTAAATAGACTGGTCCAAGATCTCTTGTGGAACTGGCCCATTGTGCAGCAGGACTCTGGCAGTCTTGATCGCTGCAAGAGGGCGATCTTTCCTAGGCCTTCATCAGTGGCTATAGATTGTGTTTGTGTAAAGGAAACTGAGCTATTTTCAGAAGATTAACATCATTAAAATCATACTCACAATTAAGCCCCCTTTTATCTGAGGGCCATTTATTTAATTTTCACAAAATCATAAAAGCCCAGCTCCTAATTGACCAGCCTAACTATCCACTTACTTAAGCCTCCCTGAAAGACCCATCTAATCCAGGCTCTGGAAAGCCCTCTTCAGACAACACACACATGATCAACTAGGTAGTGCACACTTGGCTCAGGTACCTTCGTGCCCTGGGAGCACAGAGCAATGTATTCTACTCTTAACAGTCTCCCTTGTGAGGTTTCTTGGAGTTTAAATGTCTGCTTCTTGCACATCTTCCAGACTTCATGAGGATCCTGAACTGGCTCATGCAAACCCAGCTTGGACATCCAGTCTGTTGCAAAACTGGAGTTGACATGCCCTGCTCTCCAAATGCTCCATCCCAGGGACCCATGCAAACAATCTTCACAAAATAAGTGAAATGAGTTTGGTGTGACCACTCTTATTATTATTAATATCTTTTATTTATAATAATAATACTAACAACAGTGCATATTATTACAACACTGCTATGCACTGTTATTATTATTATTATAACAGTGCATCCCCTTGGTTTATCCACACTTGATGGTCACTTGTGCTAGCTGTCTTTGTGCTGTTGCACTGTTGCAGCATTGGCTAAACCCCCCCAGCCAGATAGCCACAAGGACTGGACACGGGTACACATTCAAAAGTGGAACTACCATCAACCACGTACTCTTCATGAATGACATCAAACTGTATGCCAAGAGTAAACAAGACATTGGCTTGCTGATCCGCCTGACACGGATTTAGAGTGAAGACATTGGAATGTCATTTGGACAGGAGAAGTTCGGCCAGATTGTAGTAAAAAAAGGGAAGATACTTAAAATGGGGTGGAACTACCAGCAGGGCAGACATACAGACCAACTACAAGTACCTTGGTATCCAACAGTCACATGGGAACCACAAAGAGGCAAGGAAGGCACCAACATCCAGGTACCACCAAAGGACAAGGCAGATCCAGAAGAGCCAGCTCAATAGAAAGAACAAGATCCACACCATGAACACATAAGCCCTGACAGATAACTTGTCGGCACCCAACACTCAGAGACTGTAAACCAGCCAGAAAAAAGGTGGGTCGGCTCTGGTAAGTGTCAAAAAGTGTCAAAACCACCATCCTGTACTGGGAGTACATCAGTAAAGTGGCATTTGAAGATGAGCAACTAGCTGAGGTGGCTGACATTAGGAAATCCTACCAGTGGCTTCACAGAGCTGGACTCAAAGACAACACTGAAGCACTCATAATGGCAGCACAAGAGCAGGCACTAAGCAGCAGATCCATGGAGGCAAACATCTACCGCACTAGGAACAACTAAGATACTGACCCCTCAAACTCCCAGGCCTCTACTAGAGGTAGACACAGGTAAGAATGCATTGAATTGGGCTTAGAAAGAAATCTATGATCACTTTCTTTGCTTAAACATTTTTGCTGTGATGCCTCAATATCAAGGCATTCAGAAACACAGAGATCGGCACAAGCGCCACTGTGAAAGATCTTGCCTCTTAAAAGATGGTGGTGCCCTTTAAAAAAATCTCTCCAGACCCCCTTGAGAATGCTGGGCTCCCCCTTGCAGGTTGAATACAGGTACTGCACTCAACCATGCAAGTCAGCCTTCTAATCACAATGTGATTAGTAAAATATAAAATTAAAAATAGAAATATTTAAAAATAAATAACTACAAATTTGGTAACATTTAAAAATAAGTATGCAGTGATGTCACTAGTAGGGGATTTGTTAGCAAGTGCTAAAATTAGCGGTGTGTCTTCCCAAAAATACTGTCATGGAAAAAGTTAAAATACTAGCATTTTGATTGATGGGATAGATTGATGGGATAGATTGAAATGGCCAGATTATAAAATGTTCTATATAGGGCATAGGCGCAGGCTGAAAAAATGGAGATAAAAAAGCACACCTCCCAAATGTGGCCTTTTAGGCCCCAAACAACCAGACAAACTCATGCATGTGGAGTATCACTGTACTCGGGAGATGTTGCTGAACACATATTGGGGAGTTGTGTGACAGTGACATATACAAGGAGCTGTAAATTTATACCTAAAGTACAACGTGTGTGGGAAAAATACCAGCATTTGAAATACCCTGGGGTGTCTAGTTTTGTAGGGCACACTAAATTGGCCGGGCGCAAATATGTACTAAATAGGGCATGGGCAGTGGATCACCAAATGTCAAAGTTTGCCCCAAATGTGGCCCTTTTGCCCCCAAACAGCCAGGCAAACCCATACATGGTGGTATCATTGTGTCCAGGAGATGTTGCTAAATACATATTAGGGTGTTTGACAGTTACACATACCAAGAGTAATAAATTCATACCTAAAATACAGTGTGTGTGAAAAAAAACATACAATAATGACTACCACAAACATTTGACAAAGTTTAAAATACCACCATAGACCAAATACCTTGCGGTGTCTAGTTTAAAAAAATGGTTTGGTGGGATAAATTGAATTAGCCAGCTTCAAAGATGACCCAAATAGGACATGTGGCAGGAGGACCAGATGTCAAAGTTCTAAGTTGAAAAATGTACACTTCCCAAATGTGGTGTTTTACCTCCCATACAACCTGACAAACCCATGCATGGGTGGTATCACTGTACTCAGGAGATGTATTTTTGAACACATATTGGGATATTGTTTGACAGTGACATATACCAGGAGCTATAAATTCATACCTGAAGCACAATTTGTGTGAAAGAATACAAACAAAAACTACCACAAACTTTGGCAAGGGCTGGTGGTGGAATTTGTTCATGGAAAGGGTTTGAAATACCCTGTGGTGCCTAGTTTTAAAAAATATATAGTTTGAAACTGAATTGGCTTCAAATATATGCCAAATAGGGGCAGAAAAAAAGAAAACCTGAATTGTGCATGTCCCAAATGTGACCTTTTAGCCCCCAAATAACCTGACACACCAATGTATGGGGGTATCACTTTTGGTTTAAGTTATCATATACCAGGAGCTGTAAATTCCGATCTGAATTACTATTTGTGTGAAAAAACACCAAAAAAATCAAATAAAAACAGTTGGTATTTTTAAACTGAGGACAAATAGAATCTATTTAGCAGTTTTTTATTAGCTTTTGTAGATTAGTAAAAATACCATATGCTGGCCTAAACTGTACAAATCCTGCAGGTAGATAAGAAGATAACGTGAACTTTACTCAAATGATCCCATATTGGTGTATAGAATGAACACGCTTTTGACATTTTGATGACAATAATCTTACATGGTCTGCATCATTTATATGCTTGTTGATATACTGTATAACAAGTGTTTTTGGATTCTTGACATTACTTTGGTTCTTTGCAACAAGTGTTGGCACAACACTCTCATCATCCATACTATTATTTAGACCAGGGGAGTGCTGGCCCCTTCTGGCCCGGGGGGGCAAGTAAAACCCATTGGTCCCTCCCTTCCTAACATGCACACTCCCTCACACACACTTAGACACACATGCTTACACACAAACACACATACACATTTATGCTTCCACATATATGGTCACACACAAACACACATACAAATTCATGCTCCCACACACATACATGCTAACATACACGTAAACATTCATATTCACACACAAACCTTTACACATACATGCTCACACACAAACATACATGCAAATTAATGATAATACACAAACACGCTCATTCGAACATACATATATTCATAAATACTCCCTTCAACCATAATACTCTTACCTCACTCGCAGTTTTTTTTCTGGCACTCGCACTATGTGTACATTAGGTGACCCTACTGGATTCCTGTCCTGCCTCGCCTGTCTTAAATTTTCTACGAATTAATGCTGCTAATAATTCTAACTTTCCTTGTATATCTGATACATATCTTACAGCTATGGCCCTGAAGAATACAGTTATGTATAATCCCTGCACTATTCAAAAGAGTCATATGTGTTCCAAAAACACATGGGTGATACTTATGTACAAAACAAAACAAAAACTCAGCACATACCCAACGAAAAGGTGTTTATTGAGCATTCCGTCACACTATATAAGCCATATATTGCTTAGCCCGCCACTGCGTAATAAGCTTTATGTCTGCTTTAGGACATTGCAGTGACTGTAGGTTCTTTAACGTTCCAGGAATTCGTAACTATTCAACATCTGACATTAGTACATATTATTATACTATAATAACAATTGTACAATATTAGGTATGGGATAATACTTTACTTTCATATATGACAGTTAAAGGGTTGTGGTGGTACAAGGGTGTAGCAGTTTGTTTTTTATGCTATTCAGTCTGTTACCAACCGTGTTTGCTTAGTATGGAAATTGTGCACTCGCGCCAATCTCTTTTTGCCCACACCATTTTTATCTTCTCTTTATTGCTAGTCACAAGATACAGAGAACTGTCAGAGGGTAAATGCATTAGTAACAGTATTTAAAGCCATGTTGTTTTGTAATTATATTAAAGGGAGATGTGATACCAACAGAAGAAAACTTACACAGTCAATACTTACAAACCTAACTGTAAGCATCTTTGACTCTATCCAGAATGCAACACATATGTAGCACAGAGATCTTCAACCTTTCATAACGGGAGCTGCTTATAAGTAATTCAAATTCATTTTGTGTTACATTTTTCATTGTATTTGGTTGTTAGTGTAGTTGTGTTAGACTAGACGGGAGAAACAATTGTGACATTTTTACTCCTTTTACAGAAGTCACAGAAATTTACATTAAATAGCTTGGTAACGCAAATAAATGAAGAACTGAAAAAGTGTGTTAGTCAAGGTTTTAGTTTGAAAAGCAAATATAAAATAGCAAAACACATTATTTATGCAATAAATAAAGATTGGTGAAATGTACACCCGCATACTAGCCAATTCAAATCAAACATTAACAAAAGAATCACCTTGAAACATTACAGATCTTGACGTAACAATTACATAACTTATACATATATATATATAATATATATATGTATATATATACACACACATATATACTATACAAAAACACATATTTACAACGTGAGTAGTATCTATCTCTGAGTGACAGCAGAATAATATTTAGCACTGTAATCAGTGGCAAATTAATTAAACATAACATGTTTAAGACTTTTGTTAATGCAGAAATTTTGGGATTCTGTCCATTCTAATCTCTCTCCCACGCTTATTGCACCATGCCACCCAAACATCATCCTTGCCAGGAAAAAAACCTTAATTCATTCAAGAGGAAGTGGGACCTTTCCTGCCTGAGCAGAGTTTGAATGGTCTGAGCAAGCACGAAACCCTTACATCTGCAAGCTGTATCAAGAAATAATGTGTGGCTTGTGCACAAAATTGGGAATGTAGTTTATTAATCTGTGGGGAAAGGCTGAATGGGATCAGTGTTCTCTTCTGAAACAGCATTCTTGTTTTCTCTTGCGCTGATCTGGCTTTGCTTTGAAAGCCATTCAAACTAGTGAGAGGTGCTCAGTATCATTCATGATTCTGATCTTAACAGTGGGTTATAGGAGACGAGTAAGAAGAGAGAAGGATCAAAACTAAAAATGTAGCTTCCATCAATAATTTGATGACAAACAACATAATATCTCGGTACAAATTTTACAATCATAACGTTACATAACAGTAATTAAAAATGCACAAAGGCAACATGAATTAACTATGGCCCCTGTCATCATTATACACAGGATTGCATACAGGTGAAATAACTGTAACAATACAAATATATGTATTAAAGATGTGGTTGTTATTACTACTAATATTCCCAGACTGATGAGCAAACTAGTGTGAGTTAGACATTAATTATGTTTTAGCATCTATCAAAAAACATTAAACATGTTGTCATAATAAATTTAGCACTTCGCAACCTCATTATTCACTTTCTTGCTCAAGATCCTCTTGTAATAATGGAAAGGATGATGAAGATATGCAGTGCTGTGAAAAAGTATTTGCTCCTTCCCAATCTCTTTTATTTTTATATATTTGCCATACTTAAATATTTCAGATCATCATACTAATCTTAATATAAGACAAATTTAATCTCAGTAAGTACAAAATGCAGTTCATAAATGATGATTTCATGTATAGAAGGAAAAAAGTTATTCAACCCTACCTGGCCCTACATGGAAAATGAATTACTTAGTTACTAAATTAACAAATAAATTTAAGAACAGATGAGAAACAAAGTCATTGACATTTATCAGTCTGGGAGGGATTAATTCATTTCTAAGGCTCTGGGACTCCAGTGAGGCATGGTGAGAGCCTTTAGCTACAAACAGAGAAAACTTGGAACAGTGGTGAACCTTCTCAGGAGTGGCCGATCTACCAATGTTTCTCCAAGACCACATCAATGACTCATCCTGGAGATCACAAAAGAACCCAGGCTGACATAAAAAGAACTTGAGGCCTTACTTGCCTCAGTTAAGGTCAGGGTTCATAATTTCACAATAAGAAAGATCCTGTGCAAAATGGCATCCATTGGAGAGTTGATATTGCTGACCAAAAAAACCCCACATACACCCATCTCACATTTTGTAAAAATAACATTTTGATGACCCCAAGACATTTGGGATAATAATCTGATGAGTTATAAGTGAGATGTTTTGGAAGACATAGGTCCTGTTACATTTAGGTAAAGCTAACACTGCATTCCAAGATGGAAACATCATATCAACAGTTAAATGTGGTGGTAGTGTGATGGTCTGGGGCTTCTTTGTTGCCTCATTACCTGAGTTTCAAATACTCGTTGAGCAGGTATCAAAAAGCTGTAATTCTTGTGTTTATGCTGAGGATAAAAATTCCATGCATAAAAAAAAAGAAAACCTATTGGCATACACTTCTGATGCTTAATGTTAGACTATGATATATATATATATACATATATATAAAGTATCATACCAAATACTGTTAAGAGCTAAATAAGGACCATTCTCCATTAACAGTAGTTGTTTCTGTAATTGAGGTAACTATTCTCATGGTTTTTTATGCCAGATCCCAGGGTTTTGGAAGTAAAATCTACTATATATTTAAATATATATTAGTTATTTTAGTTATTAAAACTCCTGAAACTCATTGCGAGTATGCAAGCTTAACAATTAATCACTGATGCTTTTTGTATAGTAACACTTCTCTGCATTATCTGAAAACCCTGCACTGTTAGCGTGGTCATTATCAAGGGTCTACAGGCTCAAGAACCTTTTGGGTAATAATGTTTCACAACCGATTTTTGATAGAGGCACCTGTAATGATCAGATATAATGAGCCAACTGGGTTTTTTTTAACAGCAGTTTCCCTTTTAAGGCTGAGTGTCATTAAGGTTTCTTACCTGTTGTAAGCACATTATGGCTAATAAATATAGAAAGGGAAGAACACGCTAAAAAACATAGGAATTCATGTGTTGAGGTGTGTTTTCAAATGACCAATATGCACATAGGACAAAGATCACTAGGGGGCGCTCGTGTATGCCGGTTGAAGAATAAAAATAAGAAAGGGAAGCCATAGAACTGAGAAACAGGTACATACCCCTAGAGCAGAGCCAGTGGAAGAAAAGAAAATACACAAGGGAACAAGAGGCCAGAGGGGGAGAGGAAAGGGGACATCAGATGAGCAGGTATTGATTCCGGAAAAAGAAGGTATCATCAACATATCATCCACTACACTCACACAAAATGAAATAAGTTTACTCAGGAAAGGTCTAAAATTCGCGCCAGCAAAAGGCCCTAACCAATTCCAACTCTTCCTTGACACCCAGAAATACTTAAGGAAACTCACAGTTAAAAGGTTTTTTTGCAGATCAGAGACAACAGACACAAATGGGGATATAACTGTAGAACAATTCTTGCACACGAGTCTCAAACCAAAATTCAAATTTTTTCCGCAGAACGAAAAGAGCCAACATATAGAAGTCTTTACCGACCTCATACAAAGGGATCTGGAAAAACTGGGGGATAAGAGTAAAACACACAATTTAAATAAAAATGAACAAAAGGCATTAAAACTGTTAAAAGACAAATATGATATAGTTGTCAAGCAGGCGGATAAAGGGGGAGCGACAGTGGTGATGGATCGCCTTTACTATATAAAAGAATCCAGAAGAATCTTAGAAGACACCATAAAAATAAGGCAGAGACCCCACAAAGGAATTCAGCAGAGTTTTATATGATATTTTGGAGGAAGGCTTAGAACAGGGTATCCTGAATAAGAAGGAATTTAATTACCTGAAAAAAGAACACCCTAGATTACCAGTTTTCTACTTTCTTCCTAAAATTCATTTAGGATTTAAAAGAGCCACCTGGTAGACCTATCATCAGTGGCATAGACTCCCTCACGTGTAATACATCAGAATACGTTGATTATTTCCTCCAGAAATATGTCCTCAAAATTCCAGCATACCTTAAAGATACTACCCATCTTCTCAATACCCTGAAGGACATATCATGGTCTCCTGGCTGGTTTTGGGCTACAATGGACGTTTCCTCGTTATACACTATTATAGATAATGAGCAAGGACTGGAGGCTATAAATAGAACCCTATCAAGAGACACGTATATGAATCCATTACAGAAATCATTCATCTTGAAATGAATCAACTATATACTGAAACATAACTACTTTTGGTTTGAGGATGATTTCTTCCTCCAACTTTGCGGCACAGCCATGGGCCCCAGGTTTGCACCGAGCTACGCCAACCTATTCATAGCTGAATGGGAGTGAACCAATTCATATGAAACAACAACCCATTCGGTGCAAACCTGGTGCTTTGGAAGAGATACATAGATGATATCCTCATAATTTGGCGAGGGTCAGCGGATAATCTGAAGCAGGGCTGGACTGGGACTGAAAAGCAGCCCTGGAAAAATTTGGAGACCAGCCCCATATAGTTTATCTCACGGTCGCGCTCTTATACCCACACGCACCCCTTATACATACCCGAGTCACACTATGTGCCATTCTTTTTATCTCATTATTTGTATTAAAATGCCACAAAGCAAAAGTGTTAAAAGGCCCTAATAAATTAAATACATTACACAGAATGGGATCAAAACATTTACTACTGCGAACATTTTTAGATGAAAGAGTTCCATTTTATTCAGTGGAACAAAACACTGATCACATTATTCTTCACGATATTCTGGTAAGAAACTTTTATTTCTTTATTAATTCATGTAGACTATTTTTTCCATATTTAATAAAAGCTATGATTGAGACATGTTTGGTTTTTATTTCCTTTCATTTGACAACCTACCCCCGAGTTATGCACCTCTGCCCCCAGGCTTGTCACTCTGCCCCCCTGATATGCCTTCTATTCTAACCCCCTATATGCCACTCTGCCTCCAGAAATGCCTTATACCCCCTATATGCCACTCTGTCCCATAATATGCCTTCAAACCCCCTATATGCCACTCTGCTATATAGGGGGTTAAAAGGTATATCATGGGACAGAGTGGCATATAGTGGGTATAAGGCATTCCTGGAGGCAGAGTGGCATGAAGGGGGTTAAAAGGCATATCATGGGGCACTCTGCCTCCAGAAAAGCCTTATACCCCCCTATATGCCACTCTGCCTCCCTGATATGCCTCAACCCTCCTATATGCCCCTCTGCCCCCTGATATGCCTTTTGACCCCCTATATGTCACTCTGCATCCAGAAATGCCTTATACCCCTATATGCCACTCTGCCATATAGGGGGTTAAAAGGCAAATCATGGGACAGAGTGGCATATAGGGGGGTATAAGGCATTTCTGGAGGCAGAGTGACATGAAGGGGGTTAAAAGGCATATCATGGGGCACTCTGCCTCCAGAAAAGCCTTATGCCCCCTATATGCCACTCTGCCTCCCCGATATGCTTTATACCCTCCTATATGCTTCTCTGCCCCATGATATACCTTTTAACTCCCTTTATGCCACTCTGCCTCCAGATATGCCTTTTGACCCCCTATATGTCACTCTGCATCCAGAAATGCCTTATACCCTTATATGCAACTCTGGCATATAGGGGGTTAAAAGGCATATCATGGGGCAGAGAGGCATATAGGGGGACACACTTACATACAGACACATGCAGATTTTTTTTGTTTTTAACAAATACAAAAAAACATTATACAGTACAAAAAATACATTATTTTACTCACCTTCTACTTCTCTTGACTTCCTGGTTCTTCTCTATGCTGACAGGATGCCACTGACCTGACATCCGGTGCTGCAGCAGTCTGAGTGCGAGGGGGCGGAGCTTCCACCTCACGCTGCTCCCATCACTATGCAGCCATCAGACTGCTGGGAATGTAATCTAAATGGCCGATGCGTGCTGATGCCGCCGGCCAGAGCTACTTTCATACTTTTTTTTTTAGTTATATGGTAAGCTGGATCGGCTTGCCATATAAAGTTAAAAAAAAATTGTTAAAGCAGAGCCGGCCGGCGGCATCAGCACGCATCGGCCGTTTAGATTACATTCCCAGCAGTCTGATGGCCGCATAGTGATGGGAGCAGCGTGAGGGGTGAAAGGTCAGTGCGAGGGGGCGGAGCTTTCACCCCTCACGAGCTGCTCCCATCATTAGACGGCCATCCGGCACAAGGCTGCTGGGTGCTGATGCCGGCCGGAGCCGGCATCAGCACCCAGCGGCCGCTTTGATTAGATTTCGGGCAGCCTGGGGCCCAGCCCGCCCCTGGCGCCGAGGGAGGCCTTTAATGCTCAGCGGCTGTCTTCATGGTTAGTCTGCCGGCCGCCCAGCCCACGGATCTTCCGGCCCACCGGGAAATTTCCCGGTATCCCGGTGGGCCAGTCCGGCCCTGATCTGAAGGAATTCATAAAATACACTAATAATAATGAATTCAATTTGAAGTTCACCTGGAATATACAGACTCATCAAATTGAGTTCTTGGATGTAGAACTGTTTTCAGAGGATAATCAAATATGCTCAAGGAATTACAGCAAGCCCACAGATAAAAATGGATATATAAATTACAACAGCTGCCATCATCCCCAATGGCCTAATAATATTCCTAAAGGTCAACTTTTAAGGGTGAAGAGAAACTGTACAAAAAGAGAGGATTTTGAAATAAAAGCAAATGAAATTAAACAAAAATTAATTGAAAAGAATTATCCGGAAGAGAAGTTAAACGATAGTCTTCGTCAAGTAAAGGCAGTAGACAGACAACAATTGTTGGGGAACAAAGACACGCTATTAAAAACATCCAAGGAGAGGGATTTTAGTTTTGCCTTTTTCACACAATACAACACTCAAGCCGATAAGGTTAAACGTATTATAAAAAAACATTGGCATATATTAAAAAAATGACGAAGTTTTAGGTACGGCATTACCCGATAGACCACAAATAATCTTTAAGAAAACTAGATCACTGAAAACATTACTGGCCCCAAGTGTCCTACCGAAACAAAGGGCAGTACAAACCCCTCAAATGTTCGTAGGAAACAAACCAAATGGGTTCCATAAATGCGGTCATTGCAAGATGTGTATGTACTTACCCAGAAAAACTAATCAGTTCACAGGTACAATAACAGGTCAAACATACACGATCAAACACTTTATAAATTACCTAACAAAAAATACAGTTTACCTATTGGAATGTGGGTGTGGCCTAAAATATGTCGGCAAGACCATAAGACCTATGAAAGAGAGGGTATTAGAACATCTTAGTAATATAAGAAACAAGAACACCAAACATAGCGTTCCCAGACATTGTAACACGTGCCCGAAGTACTCCATAGAATCTTTGAAAATCATAGGTATAGATTGGGTACCTCCCAACTGGACAGGTGGTAGTACAAGAGATAATTTATCCAAACGTGAAACCGAGTGGATCTTTAAATTAAAAACCTTTAAAAAAGGCGGTGTCAAAATATGGAGCTGGACATCCTAACATACATGTGACCACTCATCTGATAAAAATAATATTAAGATGTAATCCACACTGATAATATACCTTTATATCCCTATTATATCTACACATATAAACAAACCTTGAGGGAGAGGTACAAAACATACCTCCTATGGAAAATTCATTGATGTAATAATTACATGTAATAGTACAACACATTCTGAATACATACGTCTAATAGATCTATTAAACAATATAACCCGATTCTTTTAGTAGTGGTAGGAAACATACACACTTTTTGACATAACAACCCAATAGTGTAATACATTTCAATATATTTTAGTAAGAAGATTTATTATCATTCAAACAATAGGGAATCAAAAAATTTGTTCAGAATTTTATTAATTTTTATAAATTTTTGTCTTAATTTTTCACTTTTTATTCATGCAACATCTATTCACACATTAAGTACATGAAATATATGGGTAATATATTCAATAATTCATGGAGAAAACATTTTTGTTTTATCCTCAATGTAGTCCACATTGTCCAGGGATTCCTTTTTATCCATTCTCTTTTATTTATTTTTCTTTGTTTACATTTTTTACTCACATTACACATACAACGTTCCATTCACAATGTATATATAGGAACACACTAGATATATATATCTATGTAGAAGTCCTCTTGTTTCATATGGTAGTTGCAATCAGGGTCCGTTCCTAAGAAGAAACAAATTAATAGTTTTTTAGTTTAATCATATTCTTTATTCATACTTATCGTACTTGTGTACCAGCACTTTTTACACGTTTTTAGGGTGGATGGCTATTACGGCTTTCACTCATTGGGTCCTTCTCTATATATTCCGTATTTTTTGGTTTTTAATATAGCCTCGTTTTAATTTCACTATGGGATGGATTTTTGATTCCACCCCTCACATATGGCTGCACTTAGGGACACTCCCCAGAATACTATCCCCTACGTGCCGCTGAACTTAGGGATATCCCCAGTATATTGTGCACACATAATACATACGATTGGTAATCCGCAGGTCCGCCTTATTCGGGCATCGTACTGGCGATCGGATTCCCTGTCCGCCGCGTCATTTAAAACTAACGGCCATACACGTAACATCAGTTGTACTAAGTAATAAAACTTTTTTTCACTTACCTCCGAGTTCCACGGGATCATCAAAGGTCCAGATGGGACAGATGGGATGACGTCGGCGAATGAAGATGGCGCCCGGCAAGATTTAAAAGAACCGCACACAGATACAGAAATCACTCCTGATGAAGCCACACATTCGGCGAAACGCGTTGAGGATTTTATAGAGCTCTTTTTACGGACTTTTTATTTGCTTTTTAAATAACATCCCTTGGTGGATGATTGTTATCTAGTTTTTATTTTGGCTTGTAGCCTTAAATAAATAATACATTTTATTCCACCACTTTGTGAATTCAATCCAATTCAACTACTGGGTGCAGCATCATACCAGAGACATCCAGAGTTATTGGAGGAGAAACAGAGAAAAAATACTTGATGTGTATGGGTATCATACCCCCTCAAAAAGTGTAAGTGCATTTCCACATTTGCGTGCTGCAATTACTGCTTGATACTATGCCATTGTGGCCTCTACCTGTCTTCTGTTTTTTTGCATACATACATAACCTATCCACCTGGAGGATTGGATGTTTATGAAGCCTGAATACACGTATATATTGTGAGTGCATTACATAGACAGATAGTGCTATCACCTGTGCATAATACTACACCATTATTTTTTTCTGTTTTATTTCTTATTTTTATTCTTCAACCGGTATACAGGAGCAGCCCCTAGTGATCTTTCTTCCAATTCATAAACACCCGGAGAGTGTTTTGTACGGGTTGCAGCTGGGTATCCGGTCAAGTGATCAAAAGGGAAGTATATTGATCATTGTTTCTTCTCTACACACCTTATTTCATACTGGTTTTCATCACCCCCTTTTTCTCTGCACATAGGACAAAGCAAGGAATCGGTGGACAACTAGCAAATAGAATTTAAAAGCACCTTTGTATGCAGCTAGCTACGTTTGAAGGCAAGGCAAGGCAAGCCATGTAAGGGGTAGGGCTAGCTCCTGATAAGTGTAAAATAGGGGGAGTGTAGAAAGAAGAAGGTCAACTGGAGACTCAAGTTAGTGGTCCTTTACCCAGAAACTCTGGGTCAAACCTGTAGGGTTCTGAGGTATGCTCGTAAGTTTAAGCAGAAAAGTGCATCATTTTGCACTTTCTGAGACAATGTTTTCTTGAAATGTGTTGTTAAACCTATGCCATGCATGGCTAGGATTATCTCTGTGCTGCTGATTATGTTTATACTGTGAGTTTAACCAAACTAACGTCCCACATTAAGCATAAGTAACACCCAGAGACATTGCCATGTCACTAAACAATCAACAAACAGCTCTAGGCACAGGCACACTGCAGCAAAGCTTAATAGTTAAAAACCCTTCGTCCTCATAGCACGTTGGCTATTAACACCAAATGGTCACCGGGGCACTAGGTTCAGGCGGCGTCTGGTACATGTGCCTAAAGGCTTGTGCCCCACAAGCGAGGCCACACATCATGGTGATCTGCTCCTGCATTATACCAAGGCAAGATAACACAACAAAAAGCCCATGACCATATCACACCAAAACATAGAAGCTGTTGGGAGGACCCGGGCAATTTTTGCACCAGGGCCCTGTGGTTTCTAGTTACGCCCTTAGTCTAGTGCTTCAGTTGGCTACTATGTTCACTTCCATTGGCTCTTAATAAAAGCACCTTTCCCCTATGTAGTTAATCCTCTGTGTTCCATTGAAGTAAACTGCTTTATTTCAAAAATGGCAAAAGATAATACAATAATACACTTTGTTAAAAACATATAACAATTTAAATAACTGCTAAAATCACACATGCTGCTGACAGCCAGCTGTTAACATCAGCAGCATGATGACATCACCAAGTGATTGTGATGTCACTGTAGGATATAGGGACAGCAGCAGCTGGGTTAGGTCAGTTGATGGTTGGATAGTGTTTCGTGCACTTCTGCTTGCCTGACGCTGTTATTTCGCAAAAGTAGTTGTTCGCTACGCGCGGTTTCTGAGTGTCTGCACTCACACTGAGCGACCATGAAATTCCCTCGCTCAATTTTGATTTCTCTGTTTCTATATGTAGCAGAGACAATCTTAGCCCTGTACTTGAGCAGCACATACAGCTCTGCAGTGGAGAGAATTTGGTTGTACTTGACCCTCCTATTCTGTCTTCTGCCCTGCCTTCTGGTACAGATCTGTTTTGTCTGCATCCACATGGAATTCTACGATGACAGATCCCTGGAACATCTGTTTCATCTCCTGCAGCTGGGACCTCTGTTCAGGTGAGTGGGGAGCGAAGGTGCCCTGTATTTAGATAGACACCACATCAGTGAGCCAGTGCATTAGGTACATGGCACACTGTATATTGTCAAAGAAATGAAAACCGCTGATGATTCCATGCCATATATTTAAATAGTGCCAGCAGATTCCATAGCCTTGTTAGAATAAGGGATAGACAAAATATTTCACAAAGACCGTGTAGAATGGAATCACCAATAACACAGATTAAAGCATATTTCTACAGAAGGAAAAGATGGTCTGGCTCTTGTGAGCAATTGGGAATCAATAGCTGAATAAAGCAATCAAATACAACTGTCACAGATTTTGTATATGGCATCTGCTTACAAGTTATCACAATGTGATCCGTTGCAACATAATGTTACGTGGTTTCATGTGCTGTCAGAGTTCATAGGTTTCAGGCCCCTTAAAAATCTATCGAATTTTCACTGACTCCCTCCCACTAAACCCGGACAACAAACGTGTTCTCATTTTAGATGGGTAAAAGGCCTTCCATTTAATATTTGTCGTTCTGTTGGTACAAAGAGTGGGAACAGAGGATATTTTGAAGGGAATGATTGTGCTTTGTAGAAATGCGATACATATCGAGATATCATTTAAATAAATAGAGTTTGAGTTGAATCTAAAATCTCAGTCACTATTGAGTTTATGGTTTTATGTGTGCTTCTTGGCCAGATCATATTTGAACAGGAGATATACAGGGGGCTGGGAAGATGAATAGAAGGCGTGATGTTTTGGGTCAGGTTTGGGTGAAAGCATTTATCCAATGATGCAGGGCAGTAATAGTTTTCATTGTGTTAAATGGAACCTTGCGCCATGTGGCTGTAATGTTCTGTTCAGTGTTAATAATGAGTGAACCCTATTTTTTCCTGTACTTTGCAGGTGTGCGCAAGTTCTCCGCCTTTACTTCATTAATGGAAAATCAGAGGATCCATACAACAGCCTCATGAAAAGGAAGCAGCTGTCTGAAGATGGCGCTTGGGTTGAGGTGGAAAAGGAGGTTGGTCGCGTCGATATGCTGCTGTCCAAACACAGTTCTGCTTTCCGCTGGGCCTCCTTCATCCAAGCTTTCCTTGGGTCAGCACCTCAGCTGATACTACAGCTGTATATTTCCATCTCACAACAGCATATAAGCCTATACAGATGTAAGACAACACTTCTTTGTCGTTTCTTTGTCAATATAGAATGTGGAATAAATAGATATTTTTGCAGTCATTAGAAAGACCTTTGATGCAAGAATGAAAGATAAAAACTACATTTGATAGATTTTCAGTAAATTGTTGGAGAACAGGACAAACAATTAAGAGTGCTTGAAAATGAATATTTAAAAAAATGTCTTCGTAGCTTTAACTAGTAATTTAGGATACGTTATTTGCTGCATAAAGAAATCTAGTCACACACAAATTGTAAGTGCAGAAATGCCCCAGTGATTAAGAACTATATTTTTTCTTCATAAATGCGTATAATTTACACATACATTTATCAAACTGTCAATCAAGTGCAATTTGTCTTAATGTTTACTCATTGGAATTGTCCTTTCCTTTTCTGATTTTCTTCAGGTATGCTTATGAGTATCTCTCTGCTGTCCGTTACGTATGGAGCGTTACAGTGCAACATCCTGGCCATTCAAATTAATTACGAGGACTATGATTTCACCTTTCGACCAGCTGCCTACCTCTGCATATTGCTTTGGAGATTGCTTGAGATTTCCAGCAGAGTCGTTGTGCTTGGCCTCTTCAGCTCCGTTTTCAAAACATGGGCCCTGTGTGTGGTGACCTTAAACCTGTTGGCTTTTATGCTCTACTCATGGATCAGTTTTTGGAAGAATAAGTCATCGGGAAACAAGAATGACTTGAGCAAGTGTAGGACTGCTACTGAGCGTGGTGTACTGAACATCCTGTACACTGTGACGAGCATTTTCTGCTGGTGTCCGATTCAGATCGAGCTCAGTGAGCCCGACCTGATTACCAAATCAAACAATTGGTGTCGCATCATCATCTATTATATGCTCAGGCATATTGAAAACTCCGTCCTGATTTTCCTATGGTACATCTATCAAACAGATGTTTACTCGCTCATAGGTAGCTCTTTTTTGGTCGCACTGCTCATGGTGGGTTATACCATATCGATAGTCTTCATGCTGATTTTTTATGAGTTCTTGCACCCCTGCAGGACGCTTTTCCCATCTAGTTTTGCAGGTGGCCTGATGTCAGGCTTAAAGAGTCTTTGTTGTATGTGCAAACCTTCAAGAGCCCCAACAAATGAACATGGCTCCGAGGTCTGTGAGCCTTAGAACTGACAAGATGAGATTAACATCAATGCAAAGGACTTGATCTGTGTTCATTGGGAAGCTACTCTACTACAGACTCTCGAAGCAGAAGCCGACAAAATGGACAGAATGCAGAGAGCATTAGGAGATATATAAGGACACAAGAAGACTAATATACTACATCTGTGTCTTCCCTAAATAAAGTGTTCTGAATGGTAATATTAAGAATGAAAGTGTTTTTTGGTTTGTTTGGTTTTTATTCTAAAAGCTTTATTTCCTGCGATCGCAGAAAACTTTCATGGCACAAAAGGGCACATGCATTATACGAGCGCCTCTATTGGTGGCAGCCAGGGAGCTCCTCTGGCATCAACCAAGAGAGTCGCCTTTTGGGTAATAATGTTTCACAACCGATTTTTGATAGAGGCACCTGTAATGATCAGATATAATGAGCCAACTGGGATTTTTTTTAACAGCAGTTTCCCTTTTAAGGCTGAGTGTCATTAAGGTTTCTTACCTGTTGTAAGCACATTATGGCTAATAAATATTGAAAGGGAAGAACACGCTAAAAACCATAGGAATTCATGTGCTGAGGTGTGTTTTCAAATGACCAATATGCACATAGGACAAAGCAAGGAATCGGTGGGCAACTAGCAAATACAATTTAAAAGCTCCTTTGTATGCAGCTAGCTGCGTTTGAAGGCAAGCCATGTAAGGGGTAGGGCTAGCTCCTGATAAGTGTAAAATAGGGGGAGTGTAGAAAGAAGAAGGTCAACTGGAGACCCAAGTTAGTGGTCCTTCACCCAGAAACTCTGGGTCAAACCTGTAGGGTTCTGAGGTATGCTCGTAAGTTTAAGCAGAAAAGTGCATCATTTTGCACTTTCTGAGACAATGTTTTCTTGAAATGTGTTGTTAAACCTATGCCATGCATGGCTAGGATTATCTCTGTGCTGCTGAATATGTTTCAGCTTACATCTAGTTTCAACCATGATCAGCCATTTCAAATTAATTAACAGGTTTGTTGCAAGACAAGACTGCACACTTGAAACTTTTATACTGTGAGTTTAACCAAACTAACGCCCCACATTAAGCATAAGTAACACCCAGAGACATTGCCATGTCACTAAACAATCAACAAACAGCTCTTGGCACAGGCACACTGCAGCAAAGCTTAATAGTTAAAGACCCTTCGTCCCCATAGCACGTTGGCTATTAACAACAAATGGTCACCGGGGCACTAGGTTCAGGCGGCGTCTGGTACATGTGCCTAAAGGCTTGTGCCCCAAAAGCGAGGCCACACATCATGGTGATCTGCTCCTGCATTATACCAAGGCAAGATAACACAACAAAAAGCCCATGACCATATCACACCAATACATAGAAGCTGTTGTGAGGACCCGGGCAATTTTTGCACCAGGGCACTGTGGTTTCTAGTTACGCCCTTAGTCTAGTGCTTCAGTTGGCTACTATGTTCACTTCCATCAGCTCTTAATAAAAGCACCTTTCCCCTATGTAGTTAATCCTCTGTGTTCCATTGAAGTAAACTGCTTTATTTCAAAAATGGCAAAAGATAATACAATAATACACTTTGTTAAAAACATATACCAATTTAAATAACTGCTAAAATCACACATGCTGCTGACAGCCAGCTGTTAACATCAGCAGCATTATGACATCACCAAGTGATTGTGATGTCACTGTAGGATATAGGGACAGCAGCAGCTGGGTTAGGTCAGTTGATGGTTGGATAGTGTTTCGTGCACTTCTGCTTGCCTGACGCTGTTATTTCGCAAAAGTAGTTGTTCGCTACGCGCGGTTTCTGAGTGTCTGCACTCACACTGAGCGACCATGAAATTCCCTCGCTCAATTTTGATTTCTCTGTTTCTATATGTAGCAGAGACAATCTTAGCCCTGTACTTGAGCAGCACATACAGCTCTGCAGTGGAGAGAATTTGGTTGTACTTGACCCTCCTATTCTGTCTTCTGCCCTGCCTTCTGGTACAGATCTGTTTTGTCTGCATCCACATGGAATTCTATGACGACAGATCCCTGGATCATCTGTTTCATCTCCTGCAACTGGGACCTCTGTTCAGGTGAGTGAGGAGGGAAGGTGCCCTGTATTTAGATAGACACCACATCAGTGAGCCAGTGCATTAGCTACATGGCACACTGTATATTGTCAAAGAAATGAAAACCGCTGATGATTCCATGCCATATATTTAAATAGTGCCAGCAGATTCCATAGCGCTGTTAGAATAAGGGATAGACAAAATATTTCACAAAGACCGTGTAGAATGGAATCACCAATAACACAGATTAAAGCATATTTCTACAGAAGGAAAAGATGGTCTGGCTCTTGTGAGCAATTGGGAATCAATAGCTGAATAAAGCAATCAAATACAACTGTCACAGATTTTGTATATGGCATCTGCTTACAAGTTATCACAATGTGATCCGTTGCAACATAATGTTACGTGGTTTCATGTGCTGTCAGAGTTCATAGGTTTCAGGCCCCTTAAAAATCTATCGAATTTTCACTGACTCCCTCCCACTAAACCCGGACAACAAACGTGTTCTCATTTTAGATGGGTAAAAGGCCTTCCATTTAATATTTGTCGTTCTGTTGGTACAAAGAGTGGGAACAGAGGATATTTTGAAGGGAATGATTGTGCTTTGTAGAAATGCGATACATATCGAGATATCATTTAAATAAATAGAGTTTGAGTTGAATCTAAAATCTCAGTCACTATTGAGTTTATGGTTTTATGTGTGCTTCTTGGCCAGATCATATTTGAACAGGAGATATACAGGGGGCTGGGAAGATGAATAGAAGGCGTGATGTTTTGGGTCAGGTTTGGGTGAAAGCATTTATCCAATGATGCAGGGCAGTAATAGTTTTCATTGTGTTAAATGGAACCTTGCGCCATGTGGCTGTAATGTTCTGTTCAGTGTTAATAATGAGTGAACCCTATTTTTTCCTGTACTTTGCAGGTGTGCGCAAGTTCTCCGCCTTTACTTCATTAATGGAAAATCAGAGGATCCATACAACAGCCTCATGAAAAGGAAGCAGCTGTCTGAAGATGGCGCTTGGGTTGAGGTGGAAAAGGAGGTTGGTCGCGTCGATATGCTGCTGTCCAAACACAGTTCTGCTTTCCGCTGGGCCTCCTTCATCCAAGCTTTCCTTGGGTCAGCACCTCAGCTGATACTACAGCTGTATATTTCCATCTCACAACAGCATATAAGCCTATACAGATGTAAGACAACACTTCTTTGTCGTTTCTTTGTCAATATAGAATGTGGAATAAATAGATATTTTTGCAGTCATTAGAAAGACCTTTGATGCAAGAATGAAAGATAAAAACTACATTTGATAGATTTTCAGTAAATTGTTGGAGAACAGGACAAACAATTAAGAGTGCTTGAAAATGAATATTTAAAAAAATGTCTTCGTAGCTTTAACTAGTAATTTAGGATACGTTATTTGCTGCATAAAGAAATCTAGTCACACACAAATTGTAAGTGCAGAAATGCCCCAGTGATTAAGAACTATATTTTTTCTTCATAAATGCGTATAATTTACACATACATTTATCAAACTGTCAATCAAGTGCAATTTGTCTTAATGTTTACTCATTGGAATTGTCCTTTCCTTTTCTGATTTTCTTCAGGTATGCTTATGAGTATCTCTCTGCTGTCCGTTACGTATGGAGCGTTACAGTGCAACATCCTGGCCATTCAAATTAATTACGAGGACTATGATTTCACCTTTCGACCAGCTGCCTACCTCTGCATATTGCTTTGGAGATTGCTTGAGATTTCCAGCAGAGTCGTTGTGCTTGGCCTCTTCAGCTCCGTTTTCAAAACATGGGCCCTGTGTGTGGTGACCTTAAACCTGTTGGCTTTTATGCTCTACTCATGGATCAGTTTTTGGAAGAATAAGTCATCGGGAAACAAGAATGACTTGAGCAAGTGTAGGACTGCTACTGAGCGTGGTGTACTGAACATCCTGTACACTGTGACGAGCATTTTCTGCTGGTGTCCGATTCAGATCGAGCTCAGTGAGCCCGACCTGATTACCAAATCAAACAATTGGTGTCGCATCATCATCTATTATATGCTCAGGCATATTGAAAACTCCGTCCTGATTTTCCTATGGTACATCTATCAAACAGATGTTTACTCGCTCATAGGTAGCTCTTTTTTGGTCGCACTGCTCATGGTGGGTTATACCATATCGATAGTCTTCATGCTGATTTTTTATGAGTTCTTGCACCCCTGCAGGACGCTTTTCCCATCTAGTTTTGCAGGTGGCCTGATGTCAGGCTTAAAGAGTCTTTGTTGTATGTGCAAACCTTCAAGAGCCCCAACAAATGAACATGGCTCCGAGGTCTGTGAGCCTTAGAACTGACAAGATGAGATTAACATCAATGCAAAGGACTTGATCTGTGTTCATTGGGAAGCTACTCTACTACAGACTCTCGAAGCAGAAGCCGACAAAATGGACAGAATGCAGAGAGCATTAGGAGATATATAAGGACACAAGAAGACTAATATACTACATCTGTGTCTTCCCTAAATAAAGTGTTCTGAATGGTAATATTAAGAATGAAAGTGTTTTTTGGTTTGTTTGGTTTTTATTCTAAAAGCTTTATTTCCTGCGATCGCAGAAAACTTTCATGGCACAAAAGGGCACATGCATTATACGAGCGCCTCTATTGGTGGCAGCCAGGGAGCTCCTCTGGCATCAACCAAGAGAGTCGCCTTTTGGGTAATAATGTTTCACAACCGATTTTTGATAGAGGCACCTGTAATGATCAGATATAATGAGCCAACTGGGATTTTTTTTAACAGCAGTTTCCCTTTTAAGGCTGAGTGTCATTAAGGTTTCTTACCTGTTGTAAGCACATTATGGCTAATAAATATTGAAAGGGAAGAACACGCTAAAAACCATAGGAATTCATGTGCTGAGGTGTGTTTTCAAATGACCAATATGCACATAGGACAAAGCAAGGAATCGGTGGGCAACTAGCAAATACAATTTAAAAGCTCCTTTGTATGCAGCTAGCTGCGTTTGAAGGCAAGCCATGTAAGGGGTAGGGCTAGCTCCTGATAAGTGTAAAATAGGGGGAGTGTAGAAAGAAGAAGGTCAACTGGAGACCCAAGTTAGTGGTCCTTCACCCAGAAACTCTGGGTCAAACCTGTAGGGTTCTGAGGTATGCTCGTAAGTTTAAGCAGAAAAGTGCATCATTTTGCACTTTCTGAGACAATGTTTTCTTGAAATGTGTTGTTAAACCTATGCCATGCATGGCTAGGATTATCTCTGTGCTGCTGAATATGTTTCAGCTTACATCTAGTTTCAACCATGATCAGCCATTTCAAATTAATTAACAGGTTTGTTGCAAGACAAGACTGCACACTTGAAACTTTTATACTGTGAGTTTAACCAAACTAACGCCCCACATTAAGCATAAGTAACACCCAGAGACATTGCCATGTCACTAAACAATCAACAAACAGCTCTTGGCACAGGCACACTGCAGCAAAGCTTAATAGTTAAAGACCCTTCGTCCCCATAGCACGTTGGCTATTAACAACAAATGGTCACCGGGGCACTAGGTTCAGGCGGCGTCTGGTACATGTGCCTAAAGGCTTGTGCCCCAAAAGCGAGGCCACACATCATGGTGATCTGCTCCTGCATTATACCAAGGCAAGATAACACAACAAAAAGCCCATGACCATATCACACCAATACATAGAAGCTGTTGTGAGGACCCGGGCAATTTTTGCACCAGGGCACTGTGGTTTCTAGTTACGCCCTTAGTCTAGTGCTTCAGTTGGCTACTATGTTCACTTCCATCAGCTCTTAATAAAAGCACCTTTCCCCTATGTAGTTAATCCTCTGTGTTCCATTGAAGTAAACTGCTTTATTTCAAAAATGGCAAAAGATAATACAATAATACACTTTGTTAAAAACATATACCAATTTAAATAACTGCTAAAATCACACATGCTGCTGACAGCCAGCTGTTAACATCAGCAGCATTATGACATCACCAAGTGATTGTGATGTCACTGTAGGATATAGGGACAGCAGCAGCTGGGTTAGGTCAGTTGATGGTTGGATAGTGTTTCGTGCACTTCTGCTTGCCTGACGCTGTTATTTCGCAAAAGTAGTTGTTCGCTACGCGCGGTTTCTGAGTGTCTGCACTCACACTGAGCGACCATGAAATTCCCTCGCTCAATTTTGATTTCTCTGTTTCTATATGTAGCAGAGACAATCTTAGCCCTGTACTTGAGCAGCACATACAGCTCTGCAGTGGAGAGAATTTGGTTGTACTTGACCCTCCTATTCTGTCTTCTGCCCTGCCTTCTGGTACAGATCTGTTTTGTCTGCATCCACATGGAATTCTATGACGACAGATCCCTGGATCATCTGTTTCATCTCCTGCAACTGGGACCTCTGTTCAGGTGAGTGAGGAGGGAAGGTGCCCTGTATTTAGATAGACACCACATCAGTGAGCCAGTGCATTAGCTACATGGCACACTGTATATTGTCAAAGAAATGAAAACCGCTGATGATTCCATGCCATATATTTAAATAGTGCCAGCAGATTCCATAGCGCTGTTAGAATAAGGGATAGACAAAATATTTCACAAAGACCGTGTAGAATGGAATCACCAATAACACAGATTAAAGCATATTTCTACAGAAGGAAAAGATGGTCTGGCTCTTGTGAGCAATTGGGAATCAATAGCTGAATAAAGCAATCAAATACAACTGTCACAGATTTTGTATATGGCATCTGCTTACAAGTTATCACAATGTGATCCGTTGCAACATAATGTTACGTGGTTTCATGTGCTGTCAGAGTTCATAGGTTTCAGGCCCCTTAAAAATCTATCGAATTTTCACTGACTCCCTCCCACTAAACCCGGACAACAAACGTGTTCTCATTTTAGATGGGTAAAAGGCCTTCCATTTAATATTTGTCGTTCTGTTGGTACAAAGAGTGGGAACAGAGGATATTTTGAAGGGAATGATTGTGCTTTGTAGAAATGCGATACATATCGAGATATCATTTAAATAAATAGAGTTTGAGTTGAATCTAAAATCTCAGTCACTATTGAGTTTATGGTTTTATGTGTGCTTCTTGGCCAGATCATATTTGAACAGGAGATATACAGGGGGCTGGGAAGATGAATAGAAGGCGTGATGTTTTGGGTCAGGTTTGGGTGAAAGCATTTATCCAATGATGCAGGGCAGTAATAGTTTTCATTGTGTTAAATGGAACCTTGCGCCATGTGGCTGTAATGTTCTGTTCAGTGTTAATAATGAGTGAACCCTATTTTTTCCTGTACTTTGCAGGTGTGCGCAAGTTCTCCGCCTTTACTTCATTAATGGAAAATCAGAGGATCCATACAACAGCCTCATGAAAAGGAAGCAGCTGTCTGAAGATGGCGCTTGGGTTGAGGTGGAAAAGGAGGTTGGTCGCGTCGATATGCTGCTGTCCAAACACAGTTCTGCTTTCCGCTGGGCCTCCTTCATCCAAGCTTTCCTTGGGTCAGCACCTCAGCTGATACTACAGCTGTATATTTCCATCTCACAACAGCATATAAGCCTATACAGATGTAAGACAACACTTCTTTGTCGTTTCTTTGTCAATATAGAATGTGGAATAAATAGATATTTTTGCAGTCATTAGAAAGACCTTTGATGCAAGAATGAAAGATAAAAACTACATTTGATAGATTTTCAGTAAATTGTTGGAGAACAGGACAAACAATTAAGAGTGCTTGAAAATGAATATTTAAAAAAATGTCTTCGTAGCTTTAACTAGTAATTTAGGATACGTTATTTGCTGCATAAAGAAATCTAGTCACACACAAATTGTAAGTGCAGAAATGCCCCAGTGATTAAGAACTATATTTTTTCTTCATAAATGCGTATAATTTACACATACATTTATCAAACTGTCAATCAAGTGCAATTTGTCTTAATGTTTACTCATTGGAATTGTCCTTTCCTTTTCTGATTTTCTTCAGGTATGCTTATGAGTATCTCTCTGCTGTCCGTTACGTATGGAGCGTTACAGTGCAACATCCTGGCCATTCAAATTAATTACGAGGACTATGATTTCACCTTTCGACCAGCTGCCTACCTCTGCATATTGCTTTGGAGATTGCTTGAGATTTCCAGCAGAGTCGTTGTGCTTGGCCTCTTCAGCTCCGTTTTCAAAACATGGGCCCTGTGTGTGGTGACCTTAAACCTGTTGGCTTTTATGCTCTACTCATGGATCAGTTTTTGGAAGAATAAGTCATCGGGAAACAAGAATGACTTGAGCAAGTGTAGGACTGCTACTGAGCGTGGTGTACTGAACATCCTGTACACTGTGACGAGCATTTTCTGCTGGTGTCCGATTCAGATCGAGCTCAGTGAGCCCGACCTGATTACCAAATCAAACAATTGGTGTCGCATCATCATCTATTATATGCTCAGGCATATTGAAAACTCCGTCCTGATTTTCCTATGGTACATCTATCAAACAGATGTTTACTCGCTCATAGGTAGCTCTTTTTTGGTCGCACTGCTCATGGTGGGTTATACCATATCGATAGTCTTCATGCTGATTTTTTATGAGTTCTTGCACCCCTGCAGGACGCTTTTCCCATCTAGTTTTGCAGGTGGCCTGATGTCAGGCTTAAAGAGTCTTTGTTGTATGTGCAAACCTTCAAGAGCCCCAACAAATGAACATGGCTCCGAGGTCTGTGAGCCTTAGAACTGACAAGATGAGATTAACATCAATGCAAAGGACTTGATCTGTGTTCATTGGGAAGCTACTCTACTACAGACTCTCGAAGCAGAAGCCGACAAAATGGACAGAATGCAGAGAGCATTAGGAGATATATAAGGACACAAGAAGACTAATATACTACATCTGTGTCTTCCCTAAATAAAGTGTTCTGAATGGTAATATTAAGAATGAAAGTGTTTTTTGGTTTGTTTGGTTTTTATTCTAAAAGCTTTATTTCCTGCGATCGCAGAAAACTTTCATGGCACAAAAGGGCACATGCATTATACGAGCGCCTCTATTGGTGGCAGCCAGGGAGCTCCTCTGGCATCAACCAAGAGAGTCGCCCTTATGAACTTTTAGGTTTTTTGTTTGTTTTTTTAATGCATGGAATTTTTGTCCTCAGTATAAACTCAAGAATTACACAAGAATTACAGCTTTAAGGGATCTCTTTTTGACACAATTTGTTGGGTGTATTTGAAATGAAAACTGAATGCACTTGGTGAACTACATTCAGGATGGACTGCCTGTAGCTACCAACTGTTTTATATGGTTACAAGCTGCAAACTGGTAATTGCTAGCAGACAGCACAGCCCTTTAACTCCTGCAACTTGTCCGGCAGGGGCAACTGGTCTCCCTGCTACAACAGTTAAAGGTCTGCACTAGCGTCATTATTGGTCGTTCGTACGTACCGTTAACTGTTGGAGCAGGGAGACCAGTGGTCTCTGACGGCCAAGTTGCCGCACCAGGATTTTAAAAGTCTGTATGAACGACTCTATTGGTCACCAGCAGGGGGCTCGCCTGGCATCAACCAATTGGTTTTTGCCAGAGGAGGCCCCTGCAGGCAACCACTAGGCTCACTTGCAAGGCCCTTTAACCCCTGAAGGTGCAAGTTGGCCGGCCGAAACCACTGGTCTCCCTCCTCCAACAGTTAAAAGTCCATACGAATGACCAATAAAGTCGCTTGTACGGACCTTTAAATGTTGAAGCATGGAGACTCTGCCGACAAAGTTACCACCAGGATTTGTATGAGCGACTCTATTGGTCACCAGCAAGGGGCTAATCTGCCATCAACAAATTAAGTACAGGTTCACATTCCTGGCACCAAGGCTGCTGCGTAGTCCGTACCGCGTTAACCCCGTATTAACTCCTTCTACAAAAAACGGCAAAAAACAAAGAAAAAAAACAACACGAAGAAAGTACACAAATATTCTCCTGAACTGAACACAGGAATACAAAGAGTTGGCCGGCGCCCAAGTCTAATAGTAGTAAGTCGTTGGTCTGGTCTTAGATTAAGGATAGCTTTATGCTTGTCTGTTATGTGGCTGTTTCATTTATCTGCCACCCTCTCAGTAAAGTAAACTTGTATTACATTACATCTAAACTATGTTATTAAACTATGGAAGACTTTTATAGTAGGCACAGCCTCCACGGTATGTAGAAAATGGAGCTGTGTGCCTATGACACAGAGTGCTGGGATATGATGTCATATCTTGGTGCTTAGCAGTGAGGATGATGACCGCAGGGAGGGTCAGGCCTGGTGCGGTATTCAAGGTAAATATATCATAGCGTATTACTGCAATTGTAAATCCTCTCCAGGAGGATTTTGCAATTAAATAAATATGGTAATGTGAACAATTTAGTTTCTTTCAATGCTGTGCTGTTTTCCAACACTGTTCTCTTTTTTGTCGAATGGCATGAATGCCCTCAGTGGCACCTGACTCAGATGATGTAACATTAATGTAACCATGCTGTGAGTTTTTCCATCTCTTTATTCCCTTGTCACCCTGTGCTCAGACCATATGCTGATAAGAGGTAAGATATATATACTTCTTTACTTCCTTGGGGAGAAGTGGAGGCTAAAAACAAGAACTATATTACATTATAGAAACATTTAATAACTATATGTGCTATGCATGAATATATGTGGCCAGTTTGTGTTACAAACTCAGCAGACAGGTCTATTTATCTAAATAAACCCTTTACAACAGCCCTTTTATTTATTTTTCTTAATGTTGTGGTATTTGTAAATATTATTTTTACTAAACAAAGTAAATAGTTTGCTATTTGTTACAATTAAATACAAAGCACACAGTAGATATTACAAAAAAAGAACACAAATGGGATTAAACAGACTATTTATCAAAGGGTTTGCTGCCTGGATCAAATAAGATTATGAATGAGTTTGTATATATCGCCACCTTCAGGAAATTTGTAGCATTGCTATCTTTTTTATTTTGAAAGACACATCTGGTAACATTTCAAAGTGCAAACAGGAAAATTTCCCTTACCATATCATATTGGTTTAATGTATGCCTTATGCAATTGTTGAATCTACGCACATATAAAAAAATAACCAATTTGAAACAGTTCTAAACAAACTAAATATAAACAGTTTTATATAACAAAAGAAAACGTCAAATTATGATGTATCCTACATCATACATATATTGTGCAAAGGGATATTTTTCTTCTTCATTTTAGTTAGAAATCACTCAAGCTACCCTCTTCCTGTGTCTGCTAACCTTGGAAAAAATGTGAAATGTAGCATCTGTTTGTACATCCAAATGTGGCTCCGGGACTACTGCCCAGGCTGGCTGTGAGTCTGCTCCTATGTCTGTAAATGGGCTTATTCATACATGATATAGCGATTCATAGAGATGCATATTTGAATTCCGTCCTCCTACGGTCCTCAAAACCTATGTGGTTTCCCCTTTGATATTCTCTACTAGATCAGCCCTGCCTGCTAAGTCTGGAAACAAATGCCACAAAGAGCCTTAAGGTCAATTATCTACACCAAAAAAAGGTTGTGTCTTAGGTCAAGGAGAATTTAGACAAAAACCTAATAACACTTTCCCAAAGTAATCTTATTATTGCTGCTACCAACACACATACCACAATAAGCAGTCAGCAGCAAACCATTTCAGGCCCTTGTTACAGTTGACTCTAGCACCCATAATACAGACTCTTATGCACACATCATAATTATTCTAATAAGAAGTAGCCCAACTGTCATCACATGAGTTACTGCACCAGTGTGTCATTCCGCAAGTGCTCTAAGACATAGAAAATACCGTATTTGCTCGATTATAAGACAAATATTTGAATATTAATTTAGGAAAAAAGAAAAAGCCTGAATAAAAGACTACCCTATAAGGAAAACGTTTTACTAGTAAATATTAATTCACATATAAACCATTTTTTCATATTTGTCTTATAATAGAACAAATGCGGTAATTAAGATTTTAAACTTGTCTTCCCTCACAAAAGTATCAAATTAATGTTACCTTAACAGTTCCAGATTAACCATGTCTATTTTGAGATAATAATTAGCGGATTGTGCCCATGCCACTGAGAAACCGTGTGTTGCAGGGTAGATGTTTGGACTCAGACATAGGTGGTATAAACTACTTCCATGAAAGATGATGGACCCTTTAAAATAGAGTTACCCAGGATAATGTTACTGATGGATGGAGACTGTTTTGATGAATGGAGTTAGTTACGCTTAAAGATTTGACTATGATAGTCCCCCTTTGTTACAATCAACTGTGGGCCACGAAAGACAATACTACTAGCTACATTTTTTAATGATGCACCGGAAGGTCATGTGATGCCGGTGCTCCGTCATAGAAGCCCCAGCGGAAGGGCCAGTGGTAGTGGGGTTGTCTGCATCCATCAAGCGAATGTTTGCTGGTAGCCGGGGAAGTGCCAGCAGCAGCTGAGGTTACCAGACAGGAGGATCCAGGTCCCCTGCGGCGCTGCGGGGATCTGGATCTTAGTCTCATAGTCAGATCTCTACTTGAGGTCTGATTAGAATACAATCTTGATTATAAGATGAGGGGTATAAGCAAATACGGTACAATCTCATGGTGCAATAAAGTATCAAATATTTGTGTGTATTTGTAAAACAAAAATTTCAAGTGCTATTCACTCACACTTTTTAGAGTAGACCATTGTTCCTTTAATTCATTTCTGGACCCTTTGGGTGACTCTTCTTTGCAACAGTGGCTCCAATGTGACAAAAGTTAAACCTGTGATTCAAGATTAATATTTTAATTTAATAGAAAAGATTAAAAGTTCTTATTACGTCATATTTGTTACATCTGTTAGATATACGGTATATATATATATATATGTATATATACATGTATATATATATGTATATATATATATATATATATGTATGTATATATATATATTAGATTTTGAGGACAGCTCACACAATGAATAATAACCAGTTTTACCTGACACCCATTTTAATCTAAGACCAAGGAAGTCTTTGATGGGCCAAACGGTTTGAATCTGCCACCAGTTGTTATGTTTCTAAATTGTGTTGTGAGGCCCAATAAAAGGCCCAACGTATTTTTAGAAATGAATGGTTATTGGAACCGCCTCGTCCGTTACTCCGCTGCGTAACCAAGCCAGTTACTTTGATGTAAAGCAGGGTGTGAAAAGCGACAACTATGCAGAGGGGCTTAGCATGTTGGGCTAAACTGGCCTAATCGGTGGTATAATTTAAAATAATATATTTCTGCCATTTATTTTTTATATTGGAATGATTGCCAAATGCTGGACTGTAGGGTTTAAAAGCAGAGTTTTATTATTCTGTAGGAAGTTGCTTCAGTTGAGCTGCTGTTCTAATAATACACGCTATAATGTTAAAGTATCTTTTTCAGGTAACTTTGGGGAGATACGGGGTATATCCACCTACGCAGGATCTTGAAATACCGGTAATAACGAAGCGACGTGGGAAAAAAAATCTCCAGAAAGAGGAAGCAGCCAATGAGGTGTGGCGGACGCGGGGGCGCGCACGGCGAATCCTCCTCCTCCACCGTTTCCCCCCAGTTCGGGCGCAGCAATAGCAGTAAGTCGATAGAAGCAAGCGCGCTCCCAAGGCCACGATCTCCCTGGTGGCGAGCTGCGCGTTCCAGTGTCAGTCTAGGTAGAGGCGCACGCACTGCCGCCTGTGAAGTCTCCGGGCCCGCGGTAATCTCTCACCGTCTCTTCCGCCCGCCGCTGGTCAGACAGCAACCGAGACATGGGTTGTTTTTTCTCTAAGAAAGCCAAACGGAAGGGAAGCAGCAAAGAGGCCAAAGCAGGAGAGCAGCAACAGCAGAAACAAGATGGGGAGGAGAGCAAGCAGTACAGCTGGGACAAGAGAGAGAAGGTAACCACCCTGTGCATGCATGCTACATACGTGTATCGGGCTAATGTATGCACTTGGCGTGTGTGGATCTTGGGCATCTGTTGAGTGTACCGGGTAGGTGTATGTGATCTGGTGTGTGTGTCCTGTCTACATAAACATGCATACATCATAGCATGTTACTGGAAGTCCAGACATGTGATCAGCATGTAATTCTTAAACCTTTCTCGCATGATCGTCCAGTGTCTTGTGTAAAGCACACATGAGTAATCAATTGCTGTTGCTGACAGTGACGGTTTCTGTCAATTTTCCGTTGTTAAACTATTGGCAGCGCCTTACACCATGTTCTGTGGGGTTTTTATTTTAGCAGATTAGATGATGACTGTAGTTACTTACTGGGAGGGTGGTTGATAAGTGGAACAGCCTCCCAACAGAAGCGATAGATGCTAAAACCGAGAGGGAATTTAAACTTGCATGGGATGGACATAAGGCTATCATGAGTTTTCAGACGAGACCAACGACTGATTAAGATCTGAGAATTTACATGACGAAAAGGGGGCCACTAGTTGCCCAAATGCTCTTATTCATATAGCACCAACAATTTACAGAATGTTTAATGCAATATATATACTCAAGGGGCGTATATATGTATATATATATATATATATATATATATATTATATATATATATAAAATTACACACGCTCCATGTAGAAGATCAGGAGTACTAAGACACGTGAGATGTATGATTTGGTGCTATTATAATGTATTTTGGGTGGCGAATGCTTGCCCGTAGTGCTTGTACGGTAACATTTAGCCGCAATACCGCCTGCAAGATCTCCAGATGCCAGACAGGCTAATGTGCCGGATCATGGAAAGGGAAGGATTTAGCTGCCCGGCAAGGGCTTATTATTATTATTATTATTATTATGATGTCATAAAACTGCTATTACGTTAAAGTTGTTAAAGATGATACAGAATCACAGTAGCCCTGGATTTTATAATCCATAATAAAGGCAACTAAAATCCTCCACATGATGGTCATCACTTTTTTATTGTAATCTAACTATGATAATAAGATGTTGGAAAGTCCGTGTGATTCCCTGACAGAGGGGACGGGCAGGAAGTTCCTGTAAATGCAATAATTAGATGATGATGTAGTATATTTCTTTAAAGCAAGAAGTGTATGGGAAGTGTTGTTTTCTGCAGCTCTTTTTTTATTTTAAGGTTGGCGTATCTCGAAGGGAATGTGACCTGTAGACGTGTCTGCGTTTTAGTTATTGCATATATCCCCTTATCAGAGAGGCATTACAACAAAATCTATAGGTAGCAACTGTTTTATGTTCACGAGATGTATGGTGACATTGTAATTCATTAATTTCCGCTCTGATTAACCACTTGTTCAGGCTCGTGTGTTCAGCTTTTGATTTTGTCCATGTTGGAAAGTGATCGGATGTCTGTTAGAATTTGCTCTGTTTATAGAGCGCTGGGTCTATGTATGTGTAATAAGACAGTCCTTCACTTGGTTTTGGTGAAAGATCACTAGCGGAGGTTTGCACAATCTCTTGGGAAAGTGATGATGTTATTCACACCAGGTGTAACCGAGTGCTATGACATCACTGTCAAGAGCTGGCAGTGTGTTTCATTTAACACATTGAGATCAGTTTATCATAATGATGATGTCACTTAAAACAACTTAATTATCATGACATGCCATACATTGTGAAATATTCTGTGAAGACCATAAAAAAAACTAGCTTCCAAACAAATGTTTATATCTAAAAACATACCTCATGTTGTAAGTGATAAAAACTAGTTTTATTTGCTCTTTGGTTCTGTCTTATTCAGGATGTATAAACCTCTACCACTACTGCTAGAAAGCTGTTCCACTTACCTACTACCCTCTCAAAGAGATTACATGGTCTTTATGTTAAATTTAAGCCCCTGGCCCTTTTTGTTTTAGATTGATTTATCGTCATATATTGTGCTTAAACAAAATAACACAATCTGTTTAGTAGCATACCTTAGGCCCAGGGCTTCTTAACTTCTAAGGTCTATCCGTGTCCCTTGGCGGTAGGGGATCCAATGATGGGAGTACGGGGCTGGATCCCCGAGTTGTTAGGCTCTTTTCTGTTCCTGGCTGTCCATATGTAAAGTAAAACCAAGCTATTAACACCTTTTTGTAGTCATGCTGGCACCTAGTAGAGATGATGATTGGGGTATGGGGACATATTGGGCTATCATTTGGAGGGTCTGCAGTCATAAACATGTTAAGAACCCCTGACTTAGGGCTTTCCAAACATGGAAAATAAATAACATTTTACCTGAGCCTGTGTGTAAAAGTGGGTCACAAGACAAAACATATGAAATATAAAGGGACTGTTTCTACACTCTTTTAGGAACACGGTCTTGCATTAAAGTGTTCATGTTCTACCACCTATTACTATTATTAAGATATATATTTATTTCAGTGCCATCAAATTACCAAATGCTGTACAATTTAAATGGGGACGTTCACACGTACATTATTATTTGTTTTATATAGCACCATCCTATTCCGTAGCGTTGCACATAACAAATATACATTAATACATACATACACATCAGTAGTTGAGAACCATGAAGTAAGGTTTCCGGCCATAATGGGTTTTAATGGCTATAATGTTTAAAGTGTAATAATAGATATTAACAGATGTGAATTGGTCACGCCAGACGCTGGTTACAGCTTTGGTGTGATCTTTATATAGAAATTAAATTGTGACAGCAGATAAGAACCATTCGTTGGCCCTTTTTTCCTGAGATCTTTATCAGCCTTTTTTTTTTTTTAAAGGACCATTTGTTTTTTTTTGTAGTCAATTGTCTGTTATTTGTAAACAAACACCGAGGGAAACACAAAGCTTCTGTTTGATGCATGTTTTCAGCCATTACACATCATGCAGCTTGGATCCCCCCCTGTATGTGGCATCTGTTATAATGCAGAACCTTTTGGTAGTGAAAGCTCTGTTGGTGGCGTATTCCTGCTGTGCCACCAGCATGCGCGGTATTAGGAAAGTTGTCTGGGTATAGTAATCAAAGGGGTTGCCGACAAAACACACTGATGTTTGTTTATCGTGTAGTAGTATGTTACAAAGCCATATTACGAAAAATTAAGTGAATCGTGTAGAGCCCTTGATAGAAGCCATTAGTAAAACTGTCATAAGGGCTTTATTTACGAAACGGGAGTTGCAACTCAACTTCACTATTCATTAGATATAACCAATATAGCAAGTTTCTCCTGGAACACGGGCTAATCTGAGCCTGGATAATGCATTACTCTGTGGGTGAAGTTACCTTTAAGAAATCTCTGAAATATGTGTTAGATGGCCAACCATGCATGGTGGAGTCGGCTGGAGCGGAAGCTCACCTGGGACCTTCTGCTTCCGAGGGCTTTGTTGGAGATTAAAATATTTATCGTAATATTCCGGGTCAACTCAACCCTGGTTAGCTTGTCCTGCAAGAAGGGTGATTTCTCTATGACATGTAATGATATCGGAGAGTTGAAATGTACATCTCTACTTCAAGCTGTAGTTTAGTGAATACAATGAGAAGTGCTTTGTCTGTCTCGCCCTGTTACAGCACTTTATAGAGCCTGCCTATCCAGCCCACCTCGGCAGCCTTCTTGTTGGGAAAACAATAGGAGTCTCTAACATACACCAATGAACTGTCTTACTCTTTTGATCTGTGTGTAACTTGTATAGAAGTAGGTGAGATAGTAAAGTAAGCACACATGACGAACCAGTGAGAATAAGCCCTAAACAACCCGTAACCCTCTTACAAAGTCGTCGATTTCTATTAAAAGTTTACTTGGAGCCTCTCGGCTAGCACTGTTGAGTTGGATTGGCTTCTTTGGGTGTGATGGCATCTGCGTGAACGTTTGCAGTAAACTCTTTTCATATGCTGGAATACTATAGGGCCAAACGGCAATCTCCGAATTCTGCGTTGTAAGTGCCTTAATTATGTTAACACCTATTCTATAAGTACATTAAAGTAGATGCTTACACACTTCATTTTAACCCCTTAATGACAAAGCCCGTACACGTACCGGCTCAAAATGCGTAGTTTTCAATGGGTTTTGGGACCGCCCATTTTCCTTAAGGGGTTAATGTTTTGTCTTCCCTCCCTGTTTGCTTCATGTGGACTGAAACCTTACGTGTTTTAGTTTTACAATATGAGCTGAAAAGTGTCCAAAACCTTTTTTGTCTGTTAGGCTGCAGATTAATTGTCAAGAACATGGGCTCGGCACTTGAAACTCGCCCAGCTACAAAATACGAGCGGACGGCTTGCCAGGCGGCACAGCAGCGCTTAACGCAGATATTGATATGTTGTTGTTTTTTCTTGTAAGCCAGTATTATCCTGGGGCGGGAATTAATGAAGACTAATGATGGTAGTGGGTGAGGCTCTCTGTAAAAATTCCCTTGTGCCTCTCTGTTATAATACCTGTGCCAAGACCTTTGTGTAGTCATGATTACGAAGCGGAAGTATGAAGAGCTTTTGTCCAGCACCTCCATATTTTTGCTGTATATTATATGCACATTTCGAGGGTGGCCCACACGTCATTTGTACATTGTTCTTTTTGGGCCGTAGTATTGGCAAGGAAAGCCATTAACCTCTGTTATTTCGTTCTGTTAAATTCTGGAATGATGTGAACCCTTAACATGAAATCGTATACTCTGCGTTCGCATCAGGCTGCACGTGTGTTTGTGATGGGTTTCCAACATCAGATTGCATGTGAACCCAGGGACATCGCACTGAGTTCCATTGATAATGATCCGCTGCGTCCTGCCGGGTTAAGTTGAGGCTCTTCTTGCATTTAGCGGAGGGTGGCAGGAACAGCAGTGGTTTACCATCATTAACTACATGAATAATAGAGGCATGTGCAATGCTGGAAAAAATGCTAGGTATTCACTAAGTGCATAAAGTAAAGGTTTCAAAGCAGTAAAAAAAAATTTTAAGACCTTAAGGGGTTTAGTCATCTCTGTTGAAAGCTGCTATTAATAGAGGAACCCCCACCGTCATTGCTGACCGACGTTTGTTTGGTTTGGTTACAGAGTTTGTTGATGGAAGCCTTTGCTCTTGTGACATTCATCTAGATTTTTACCATTGGCAGAAGCCCTTAAAATTAACTGATTGTTTTTTTTGTTTTTTCCTAACATTTTAAGAGAAATAAAGGCAGGTTTGTGTAGGACACAAGGACTCAGTTTTCAGTGTTTTCTTATTAAAAAAAAATCAATAAATAACAATAAGTGCAAAGTAAAGTGCAACTTATAACACACCTCGTGAAAAAAATTTCCACTCAAATAATACAAATAACAATAAACATAAAGGTGTAAGTGCACATATCCCAATACCCAACCTTAGAGTATATCTGTGTGTGTATGTATATATATATATATATTATATTGTATAATGTGGTTTAGACCTCCTATAGCCCTGTAATTTGAGACACAGAGAGATCATAATATTGTGTATTGGGGCATGTGTGCTTACACCTTTTGTTTATTTTTCTTATTGTCTATTTTATTTATAGATATAGGTAAGTATTTATACTTTTTATTTTTTAATAATGACAATTGTAAAATTGTATACAGAGAGTGCCCTCCAGTTTGTTTTCTGCTGAGATAAAAGAACAAAAACAGCAAAGATGTCTGATCACTCAGCACAGCAAAACATTATAACCCAAGCACCGAGTTACTAGGGGACCAAGCATTCTGTTGTCATGGTAATAGTGGTAGACTCACCCAGCCACTGTAAAACAACGAAAGGTTAAATTCAGTGGGGGTTTTTTTTTAAAAAAGGAAATGTGGTGTTAACATATATACACCCATTTGTTTCCCTCTGATTCCTTTTTATGTGACATGTCAAAGTTTAAATGCACACAGTTACTGGAATTTTTTTTAATATAAGTGAGCATATAATATACATAGATACGTTCTACATTTAACACTCATACATATTGCTATTGTAGGGCCAGTTAAGCATATGTAGAAAACCTCTTCCCTATAGCGAATGTGTGCTCATTTATATTTTGGAATCATCACGGATAATCCGTGTAATGATCTCCTGACTTGCCCATGGACTGTGGCATTTGACTGTAACCCGTGGTAACCATCACTTTTGTACAACACTATAGAACCTGTTGGAGCAATTTAAACAATTTCTTAGTACTGCTAAGACGTCCACACACATCACTTGGGTATAGTATTGTGTCCCAATCCCCCCCCCCCAGTATCATTAACTGGTACTATAGACAGATGGAGTGCTGCTGTGTCTAATTTCCACCACCCCAGCTTATTTTGTTCGCTTATGATCTTATGGCCTTGTTACGCCAACAGTGTGTGAACATAAAACCTACAGCACTGAACACCACCGGTTGCTATTCTGTAGGGAAATGATAGGCAGGAGATATATATATTAGAGTTAATTAGTCCTGTAGTTTTCCATGGCGATAACTCGAATAACAAGCAATATTTGTGTACTTTTTGTTTATTTTCTGGACACTGCCTATACTTGGCAATGCAAGGGACTTGGTGCTGTTTGCCCTCCCAGCTGGGTATCGTCAGCCGGTGCTGTTGGTTGTTCCTTGTTAGGAGGAGCGATGGTGTCCATCTAATACACAAGTGCCCAATATTCGTGTTAGCAACTTGTAACCAAATAGTTCAATGCCAGCCGTTAATGTACCTTGATTTATTCCTTAATTGTTTCTCTTGTTTTGTTTTTTTTACAGGTAGACCCAAAAGATTATATGTTTAATGGATTGAAGGACCAGACCGTAGGACGGTTACCTGATAAAGTTGCAGGCCAGCAATTTGTCATACAAGAGTGCGAGAACTGCAACATCTATATATTTGATCACTCTGCCACCATAACTATCGATGACTGCACAAACTGTCGCATCTTCCTTGGGCCTGTGAAGGGCAGTGTATTTTTCCGCGATTGCAAAGATTGCAAATGTGTTGTGGCCTGCCAACAGTTTCGCACCAGGGACTGTCGCAAAATGGACGTCTTTTTATGCTGCGCCACTCAGCCCATTATAGAGTCATCCACCGGCATGAAGTTTGGATGTTTCCAGTACTATTATCCAGAACTTGCGTCACAGTTCAAGGATGCCGGGCTGAGTATCTTTAACAACACCTGGAGCAATATTCACGATTTTACCCCCTTGTCCGGAGAGACAAACTGGAGTCTTCTTCCTTGTGACTCCGCGGTCCAAGACTACATACCCCCTCCTGACTTGGAGGAACTCAAAGCTGTCCGAGTTTCTACAGATGCCAGCAGGAGCATAATACCGGTCACCTGGGGGCAACGACAGAAAAAAAGTGATGAGTCGTGCTTAGTGGTTTTCTTTGCTGGAGATTACACCATAGCAAATGCGAGGAAGATGATTGATGAGGTAATTCACCCACATTTAATGGAAGTTGCTATACAATCAATTTATGAGCTGGTGTGGGCATGATACGTGTGAATAATAAGATTTCTGTTTTATATTTATCTGCTCCCAAGTGGGGATTGTGTCTTATGAGAACTGTAACTTAGTATTTGCAGATGAGTACCAGATACATTTCCTGAACTGGAAAGTCCCTGGAACACCTTCTCGTAACCGTCCAGGGTGGTGGTGGCTGGCTCTTTCAAAATCACCTTGGAATTTTTTTTCCTTTGAGCTGTTAGTGAAGATAAATTAACCAAAAAAAAAATATTACTAATGTAAAAACGGAAAGCCACGTAGCCGTAGCTGGTAAGCAAGGCTGGTCGAGTCCCTGAAGCAATGTAGCCATGGCTTTAAAAAGTTTGCTACTGTCAATTTGCTTTTTTTGGCTGTTTTTGCTGGTAAGTGTAATAGGTTAGGAAGTATGGTCATTTACACATATGTTTAGACTGTAAGCTTATGAGCAGAGCCCTTGTGGTTTTGTCATACCCTTTGACCATATGCTGCTCAAATTGTTGACGCTATACAAATAAAAGAAAATACTAATAATACAAAAAATAGATTTTTTTGTTGGCTTAATTACTGTATATTTTAAGTGTTGAAGCAAGTGGCTACATAATGTGATCATGTAAAGATGCATCAATTTAGTAATGCTCCTTATTTGCGTGAGGCATTTTAAATTTTACAATCAATATAATTATTTTACACATTGATAATAGAGAGCCAGCGGATTCCCTGATAGGGAGGATAGGTATTAATAATAACTTTATTAACACATGCTAAGACGTACTGGAGTGGTACATATGGAGGGGAAGACTGGATGGTTTCTTTCAGAATATGGGTCGTCGTGTGAAACTTTGGGGGGGGGAGTGGGTGGCTGGCAGGGAACTCAATGTATTTAAAGCATGGGGAAGTCTGGCGGTGTCGGGTACGGAATTCCATGGAATGGTATCGGCACAGGTAAAACCCTAGATATTCAGGTGGAAAGAAGTGATAATGGTGGAAGAGGCTGGTTAGGGGAGAATATTTGGAGATAATGTGTTTGTCTACTACATAGGAACAGTTTGTATAGTTTTATTGTATTGCCTGTGCTAGGGAAGTCAACAACACCACTGTGTGGTGTGTTAATTCTTATTTTAAATTGCCTCTTTTTGTTTTTGTCTTTTAATTTTATTTATATTCTTCTGGGTATTTAATTCTGTACGATGTTGCTGTCCTGTTTATCATACAGATGGTGGGCAAGGGGTTTACACTGATCCAGACCAAAGAAGTTGCAATGAAACCAGAAGATGGAAAACGAGTTTTCCAAGACAAAACCTCAGAGTTTACACCTCTTCTGGAAAACGGTACATTTTGAACACATATATAATGTTTGTACAGGGCCAGACTGGGGAGTAAGTGGCGCTGGCACTTTAAAGTCCAGCCGCAGCTAAATGATGTACGTATGGCCGTATGTTATGCTTTTATACTCTCAGCAGGACCTGTAGCGGCAAAAGTAAGTATGTGGTGTTGGTGGCCACTGGACATTTTCCCAGTGTGCCAGATGGCCAGACTTACAACCATATAGACCATACAACGTAATAGATATATATATCAGTCACCTCAAAAAGATTGAGAACTTCAATGGATCGCTTTGGATCCATATATATGCCATTTTATCTCTTTATAAAATATACCGTGTATACTAATCGTTTGTGAAATTTATTATTTATTCCAGGTCCTGTAGTCGCGCTGGAGTTTAATGGAGATGGGGCAGTTGATAACTGCCAGTCTGTTATCAACAACACCTTCAGTGGAACCAAGGTCAGTGATCGTTTACATCTAGCTGCGAAAGTGTTGGATCATCAGTGTACAACTGTGCAATCATGTGAAACTAGGGTGAACATTACAATGTTTGTGGTGGGGGGGGCAGGACATGTAACAATATAAGAAAGCTGTCCAGTTTGGCCAGTGGTCTCATTCTGCCCCAGGCCATGGAAGTCCCCTGTGCCTTGTAATATCCCTGCAAGCACTTATGTAGCTTGTAACACACACTGTAGCTTACAATATGAAGTGGAATCAACAAGCAGGGTTATTAACTTACGACTGTTAAATTGTGACTTAACATACTAGGGCTGCAACTAACGATTATTTTAATAATCGATTAGTTGGCCGATTATTTTTTCGATTAATCGATTAATCGGATAAAAAAAATGAATGTAAATTTTTCATTTATTTAAAATAATTTAATAAACAAATGATGTTAAATACAAACAGCAGAATAAAAAAACTTTGATAAAATACATTTCTTGTCTTTATTTCCCAACCAGCCCCCCAATTTATGCACATTTGAGCCCAGGCTTGCCACGCTGCCTCCCAGACATGCAATGCTGCCCCCCCACATATGCCATTCCACGCTGCCTCCCACATATGCCACTCCACGCTGCTACAACATATGCCACTCCACGCTGCCTC
>VKOC01002570.1:0-13148 GCA_009364415.1 Spea multiplicata | reverse complement strand
GGCAGTGTGTATGGGCAGTCGTGTGCAAGGGCAGTGTATGTGTATATGTGTGTTCGTGGGCAGGTGTGTGTAAAGGCAGTGTGTAAGGGAAGTGTAAATAGCCTCTGTAAAAAAAATAGCTGGGGGACACAGTTCTCCATTCTTGCCTCGGGCACAAAAGGAGCTAGCTAGGGCTCTGAATCTGCAGTGTCTTTATATCTGTAGAAAATAAAGAATTTAAAGCACTGTTTTCCTTTGAAACTTAATACTACTTCCAATTGTAAGTGCATCCAGATCTTTTAGATCATTTTTACTGAAGATACTGCACGATTTCGGTTTATTATTGAATCCTTTGATGGGTCTGTTTTATCCAGCCCGCTTGTGAGTGGATCTAACACCATATTAAATACTTTTTTAGTTTAACAATATTGCACTATTATTGTTTTCTATTTTCTCCCTTATGTATATGCGCTCCATGGTTCGTTGTTTGGTATTTTATACACTTTGAGGAAGAGTGTCATTGGCAGCAGCTGACATTAGGGGAGTATTTAATTTGTTTATTCACTTATCATTATCACGTGGAATTTAGGTTTTTCTGTTTCTTTTTAAGATCATACCAATAAGAAGGACAATAAGTCAAATGCAATGAATTGCACAGTTACCTACAAAAGAGTGGTCATTGGTTAACAAGATATTTGAGAAACATTTGGTCTATCTTTTGGGTTAGTCGTGTCTGGGTGCAGTATTTCTTTAGGGACCCCCTGTAAGTAACACACACAAACACATACAAACATATAACTTAAAGTTAGAAATATTACAGATACAGATATTTACATCTCTGCATAATTATGTTTAGGCCTCTGGAGCCTAGGGTTAGTGGCATTTGGGTGCAGTATTCTTTGGGACCTTCCTGTAACAAAAGCATACACAAACATACTAACATGCAAATGCACTTTGATATACATAACCACACTATCTACCTCTCCCATCTCCCTTGCACCACTAAACCTAGGCTCACCCGTGAACCTCTAGCACCATATGTTGACACACACACTCTCAGGCTACCACATACACTTAAACACACACTGTAACACCATAACGTAACATGCACATACAGATGCTAACAGCACCTCTTACACATGCTAACATCATATACTCAAACACATGGTAACACAATATACCAACACATGTTAATACCATACACTCATACTCATACACTCATACAGTAACATACCATTACCATATGCTCACACACACACATAGGTTTACACAATACAATAACACACACTCACTCTACACTTACATACAAATACAGAAACTTCAACACTGTACACTTAAACACACACTCTCATTCTCTTCCTCTACCTTCATCCATGCAGCTTATATCATTCTCCCTCTCTCTCTCTCTTACCTCTCTCTCCCTCCCACTCTGCCTTACTACTACTGGTCCCATAACATGTGTTATGTGACTCCACAGGTCGCCTCGGCTACCTTAGCATGCCATTGTCTGCATAATAGCACCCAAATAATCTAAATGCACTCTAAAGTAATAGCTTTCTACTTGATATTATTTTTAGAAAACCATATTTGTTTTAAGATATGAAGTTTAAACTGCATAGAGTTTGTAAACAAGAAATGCTAATGTTTAGTTTGTATTGTATAATAACCATTCTCTTCATTGTCATGGTTTCCTCTATTGCCCAAACTATCTGGTTTTACTGTTGTAAATTATTTATTTTTTATTTCCTTCATATGTTTTTCTATCATTTTACAATGTAATTGCATATCTGTAGGAAATAATTTAGAAAGTACCTGGCGGAAAGGAAATTCCAGCTGTCATTACATTAGCAATGATAAGAGATTTTGGATGTAGAATATATTTTTACATTTATTTATATACAGTGTCATTATAGAACTGTGGTTGTTCATAATAACATTTTTATATTAAAAAAATATCTTGATACAGATATTTTAATCCTGATGTTATTTGTACTCTGCAAGACTTGGAAAACAAAATCTGGGACTTTTTCACAAAACACATCTGTAGGTAAATATCAAGTTAAAATACACCAAATATATAAAGTATTTATTACTATTTGATTTTTGTATTATATTAGCCATAATAATATTGTTAGGATCCCCACTCTGACATAGTAATAGGTATATTTGAATACTGAGGTACTTCAGTGCTTGATTATTGATTACTTACGAACACAATATTTGAACAATATACCAGATGTACCATGTTATTGTTACCCAAACTCAAAATAACCCATATGTAAGAGCCCCGCAATGCCCTTGTAAGAAATGTTGACTTTCCTACATGGTTACTTCTTTAGGGAATGTTTGATGAATAAAGTGCAGATACAAGTGTATAGAAAAATGTATTTTGATATTGAATTAAGTTACTATTACAAAACATACAACATACGCAAAATATGAAATATTACAAAACAAAAGTGATACTTAAGCACTAAAACAATTATGCAGTTCTTTCAAGTCCTTCTCCAAGGGTCTTAATCCTTGAGCAGCCTCTCTCCATTCACAGCATTCTCTAAGACACCATCTTGGACAGCTTCCATCTGAGTCTCCTGACCCAGAACCCTTCTGTTGGCTGCACTCTCTTCATTGAAATTTGTAGTTGTACAAATGTTAAGAAATATGTTACAAAATGTAATTATGTAACTAAAATACGTTTTTGTCTAAATGCTGGGTTGAGTTACATAAATAGCTACAAAAGGTCACAAATTGGGTTAAATCCTGCACCCATGCCCCACCTTCAACCACACCCCCAAATCAAGTGTCCATTTTTTACTCATGTAATGCTAGTATGCGGAAATTAGAACTCATTTATTTTAACTAAGTTTTAATTGTAAAAAAATATTTTTTATATTACATATTGACAGGACATAGGTACCATATAATGTTTGCAGTAAACTTTTGATCTGAATTTACATGCTGGCTTTTTTGTTCTTTCATGACTTATATATGAATATATTCATACATAGCTGCAGAAAAAATAAAAGTAAAACCCTCATTGGATACCAGATGGGAATTTAAAATATAAAATAATTCAGTCTCCCCGTAGTCTTTAGTGGAATAATTCATGGTTTTTCATCTTAGCATGAGAGCATCTGCAAAAATGTCTTTGAAGCCAATTCTAGTCCATTCCTTTATGTTTTATTACTAGACTTTATTAGTCTGTTTGCATTCCTCAATCATGATCATTAAAATATGGAAGATAAAATAACTGACATGGAAACCCCTATAGTTGGGAGGGAGAACTGTGCTGTTTTAGGCAGGTATGAAAAAAATGCCGTAAGGTAAGAATGCTTTCAAAAATGTTAATAGTTTATTTTTTATCATTTACCAAAAAACAGAATAAAAGTTAGATGTATGATTAAACAGTTACACCAAACAGGTGCTAATGGTCATCAAGTAAGTAGGTAGATTGAAACACAGTCATTAACTGAAACTCACTAACAAGGCGAGGTTAATGAAGACACCATGGCAAGACTGAGCACAACAACAACAACACACAAGGTAGCTACACTGCATCGGTTCTGCCCAAGCTATTTTGAAGAAGCACAAAGAAATTGGCACTGTTAAGGACCATAGATGCAGTGGTCGGCCGAGGAAACTTAGCGCAGCAGATATATTATGCTTATTTCCTTTTAGAATCAGAAGATGTCCAGCAGTGCCATCGGATCAGTATTGGCAGAAAACACTGGCACACCCATCTAATGTCCATCTTGTGAAAAAAGTACCATATCTCTGACGTGGAAACGAGGCGAAGTGACAGGAAAACACAGGAACTGGGGCGCAGAAAAATGGCAGCAAGTGCTCTGGACTGATGAGATATTTAGCTGTATGAAATATTTGACTGTACCAGAAGGCAGTTTGTTAGCCCAAAGGGCTGGATAGCTGTACAAGATGGTGTGTTTGCCAGCAACAGTAAGGCATAGTGAAGGTTCCTTGCAAGTTTTAGGCTACATTTGGGCAAAAGGAGTTGGGAATATGGTCAGAATTAATGGTCTCCTCAATGCTGAGAGGTACATGCAGACACATATCCATCATGCAGTACTATCATGGAGGCATCTGATTGGACCAAATGTATTCTGCAGCCTGACAACAACCCCAAACATACAGTCACATTGATTAAGAACCATCATTGCGTTAGACATTACTTAAATACAGTTTGCTGATTGTAACACAATCCAGTTCTCCTTGTTTATTGACCTTATACACTCAAAATTTAATTGCAATGTCTAGATTTATCAAGTATGTTTATTTATGTGTGTTTTATTGATGTAATGATTTTTTTAAGAGAGAGAGTTTATTATTATCTATGGAGGGCTGATATTTGAAAAGGTCAATGTGTTTATTTTGTAGAAAGTTGGCACTAACTCACATGAATATGACATAATGCTACCAGCTTTAAAAGTGAGCAACGCCGATTAGAATGTCAGGGAATACAAAAAAATGATCTTTCTTTCATAAAGCACTTTAACTTGCCCACAGCATTATGCACCATGTCATATCATAGTGCTGTGTGCCAAGGGAGGACTGCAGGATAGTGTTGAATGCTGGGGTGAGCAGTTGAGGGGCTGCTGGATTGTGTTGTGTATGGAGAGAGTTGAGAAGCCTGCTGAATAGTGTTATATATATATATATGTATGAGGGCTGCTAAATAGTGTTGTATACAGGGATCCCAGATGGTATTGTGGGTGGAGTGATAGGGGCTGTCTGATTCTCTTGGGTAAAGAAAAATAAGTGAAGAGGAGAAGACCAGAATGAAGATAAAATAAATAGAAAGATGGAAAATGAAGAAGAGAGTAAAGAGTAGAAGAAAGAATGGTGGAAATAAGTGGAAGAGAATATAGTATAGCAAACTATAGGAAGATAGACAAAGTAAAGAGAATTGAATGAAAAGAGAAGACAAAATTTGAAAAAATCATTATGAGATGGCCTGGACCTACCGCTTAAACTAAACTGGACAGTAAAATATAAAAAAAGATGAAGTAGATATATTGATTTAAATTCTACCCCTACAGTCATGAGATATTGACAGAATTCTGCAAAACTAGCAGAATGCTATCCATAGCTATAAATGTGGTAATGTATAGTTAAGTGTAGCAAACCTTTGCTACAGTATGGATAATTACCATTCTCTTTTGTATGCAAATTTTGTACTTTAATTTTAGCAGTTATTTTGTCCTTTTTTTATCTGGAGTATTAAGTGTATATAAATAAATCAATGCATTTTTGTGTACATTGCCTTTTTTCCCCTTACTATATGCCATTTACATTTTCACACAGATATTTCCTGCGATGGTGGTGCATCAGTAACCGTAAAATGTATGTATATTACAGTTTTCAAGTTTTGAACACACAGGGCAGGTGTATATTATCTACATAGGGACACATTGGGGTTTATTCTTCAAACGGAGAGACGGCATTAAAATTTGTGGTTCTAATTCTCTCACTTTGCTATTCGTTATGAAGGGCAAAAACTTTTTTCAATTGTGAAGGTCTGAGCCCCCTATATAAGTCAATATGTAAGCAGTCTTTGAAGAAATCTCACAGATTTAACCATACGTTATGCAGGGCAAGCCATGTTCTTCCTTCAGCAGAAGCTCATTGTAGTAGCAAACTCCTTTGTCAATTATCTTTTTAGTGACAAAACCTCACTATGTCTGACATCCATACTGGTTTACTGTGAGACAGCAATGACATGACATCTAGCCATATTTTACAAAGAATGACTCTCAAATAAACAAGTCTTAGTAGATCTCCAAGCTCACCTGCCACATTAAGGCACCTCATGGATGGTAAGAAAAACAGTGTTAGTTACCATAAAATGGCTGGACTTTTAGACTACATGAATCAGGCTTATTGAATGTAAATATTTTTACATAGACCAAAACTATAATTGTTACATTACGTTTTCCAACATATTTGGACCAAACTAATTTTCACTTGGTATATTTAAGATTTTAGGAGGTTTTAAGGATGGGCATCGCATATTAAAATCAGTATCAGCTCAAAATTTTAAAATGTTCAGTGGGTTCTCAAAATGATACACTCTTTTTTGCAATTCTTCGCACATGCAGACTGTGTGTTCTAAGTAGCCATTTGCATTAAGTAGTCATCCACCAGGAAATTTGGCAGCTGAGTTCACTTCAAGGCACTAGAAATGATGCATGTATAATGTTCTCAAACTACTTAAAATTGCTAAAGTAAAGCAAAATGCATGGGAAATATAAATAAGTATGATTTATAGAAAATAAGGAAGCATTCATTTCATTGTCATACGTGACATTGAAGAACTAAATGAGTCAAATTTAGGAGGTTATATCATTAGGGTATATTATCCAACCAGACCACTTTAGCCCAGTTTTCATGTAAAGTGCATATTGGAGTCCATCTGGAAATGGCAGCATGCAGTTTTCATTTTCCTCATCCTATGGCTGCCTCTACTGACAGCAGGAGGTACTTAAGTAAAATTACTACACATCTATTGTGGAGCTCCCACTGATGTCAACTAAACACATGAGCTTGGCTGCTCTCGTTAACTAGTAGTTAAATAGAAGTGCCATGGAGCATGCGCAACACATGTACCTAAGTACGCTTTCTGCCTTTACTTCCTGGTTTTTAATAGAGACAGTCAGGGGGAGAGACATTTGTCTTATTTTCTAATTTACAAAATGAAAGAATGCATGCCTGTCAAGTACTGTTATAGCAGGAGGAGCCGAGATACAGAACTGGACCGGCTCTCACAAATGCCACCAAACCGCAGATAATCAATCAGAGCCAGGAACAGGAATCAAACCAAAGGCAGGCTGAGGTAAAAACACGGTGGATACAAATAAACCACAGGATAAACACCAAATTATTTTGGGCTGATGCGCAGGGCTTTCTTCTGTGTGTTTGTAAACCACAGAATAATCCAGAAGTGAGGTCAACAGTCAAGATGAGTCAAAACCAGAGAATGAAATAATAAAGTATCAGGAACTCTATTAGTCACTCGTACGGACCTTTAACTCCTGAGCGGGGAGACCATTCTCCCCAGGCAGAGTTTTGCCGTCAGGAGTTTAAGGTCCGTATAAGCAACTCTATTAGTCGCCAGCAGGGGGCATGTCTGCCATAAACCAATGAAGTGCAACTTTAACTCTTGGAGCGGGGAGACCAATGGTCTCCTTGGGCCAAGTTCCACGTCAAGAGTTAAAGGTCTGTACGAGCAACTCTAATTGTCGCCAGCAACTCTAAGGTTCTCCGCAGGCGGAGTTTCACCGTCAGGAGTTAAAGGTCTGTTTGAGTGACCATAATGGTCACTCGTACGGACCTTTAACTCCTGGAGCGGGGAGACCAATGGCCTCCCCAGGCCGAGTTTCGCCGTCAGGAGTTTAAGGTCCGCATAAGCGACTCTATTGGTCGTTGATACGGAGCATTAACTCCTGGAGCAGGCCCAGGTGGAGTTTCACAGTCAGGAGTTAAAGGTCTGTGTCAGTGACTCTAATGGTCACTGGTACGGACCTTTAACTTCTGGAGTGGGGAGACCAGTGGTCTCCCCAGGCCAAGTTTCGGCACTAGGATTTTGAAAGTCTGTACGATCAACTCTATTGGTCGCCAGCAGGGGACTCGTCTGCCATCAACCAATGAAGTTCAGATTTTTTGTGTTCAGGTCTGATTGGCATGACATCTGGGTACAGCTGCTATGCAGATGATACATATGGGTCCCTGGGGTGGAGCAATTGGAGAGCAGGGTGGGCCAATGCTCCATTCCCCCATTCTGAGGAAATTCCATGCCAGCTTTTCCAGGAGGCTAGAAGTCTGCAGGATCCGGTCCGGGATTCCTATGGGGCCGGCATCAGGCACAGGTGCTGGGCATTAAAAAACCCTGGAGCCTGATACTCAGAGAGACTGTTGGGAAAAGTGGAAGTTTCCCTGTGCTCCCAGGGCAAGGAGACGCCCTGAAGAAGACCATTCCTGAGCCAACTGAGGCATCACCTACCTGGACCTTTTGTGTGCTGTCTGGGGGAGGTTTTCCAGAGCCTGGCTTAGCTGGGTCTGGTGGAGAGGTCAAGTTAGTGGGTAATTAGGCTGGTCACAAATATGATGATTATTTTCCTAGACATATTTAAGACTTTTATAATAGAAAATGTTGTATTTAAAAGGTAAAGCAAACAGGCAACCTGAATAATAGTGCATATCTTTATGTACTCTCTGAGGCACATAAATGAAGTGATTACCCTAGAGACCCAGGAGTCCAGGAGACAAAATAGGTTTAGTACCATGCTTGTACATCATGGGATAAAATCAGCATTGCACAGCAAATCTTGGTGACGGGGCTATCCATTGACAGCTAGGTCTCTGTCTGCAAGAGATAGCATTGCTGGCTCTTAGCTGATCTTAGTATTACATTTGCAGGCATTCCTTTCCTGAGGTGTTACAGTTGGGTCTTTACAGCCCCTGCCGAGGTCTCTGATGATAACGTCCAATGTCTGATCACACAAGCTCTGATCAGGAAACCAGGGCTGCAAAGGCTTCCTAATAATTTTATGATATTCCAAGAGGGTCTTCAGAATGAAAAGAGTTGGAAACTATGTGAAAATACTATGTTAAATAAAAATAAATGTAAACAATAATTAAAAACTTGAGCTCAACTTAAAAAATATTTATGCATATTTACAAGGACCTTACTGATGTCACAGAGACATCATCAAGGGTACTATACAGGTACAAAATAGTTCAAAAAGGGACCTCTAACCTTGCATTGGTCTACCATATAAGGATAGTACAAAATGCTTTACAAACCCCAGAAGGGGGAGATATGTAAATGTTTGCCCTTTTAAATGTTTTATTCATAATAAATATTTGTGGATTCTGCCTTGTAGCTATAAACTATCCATAGTCTTTAAGGGGTTAAGATGTATCCCTATCTTGTCATGTTTGTATAACTGGGTAATTATAGGAGTGCTGATGTTGCTACACCGCTAAATTGAGACTCCTACATGAACATTCTTGTGTGAACTAATCACAGGTACTTTGAGGATATTTTGCATACTCTGCAACATAAGGTTGACCTAACACTGTTTAACCTATAATTAGATAAATTGCTTTAGTCTGCAAATGGCTGAATGGCCTAAGAACCATTTAAAAATGAATCAGCTTCCTGCCACTACATGATATGTACTGGACAACTTTAGATAAAAAATCAGAGAATATGGAGTACCCAAACAAGGGTAAAGAGTAGATATAAAGGCCCAGTTGCATTTTACTTGAACTTTATTTTTACTTTTACTTTGCATCCTGGTTTGAAATTTGTATCTATGAGATAAATAAACCATTGCAGGCGATCTAGAGTCCATCAACTGAAGACCCTGGGCTAAAAAGCATTTCAGTAATCATGTTAGGAATGATTAAAGAGTATCATTATCCACACTCTACAACCATTAACGTCTTTGGAATGCAGAATACACTATATATCCTCACAGCTCTTAGTTAAGTATGGAGGACATAATAGTATGTAGCATCAACAAATTAACCAAATGTAATTGATAATTGTGTACAATTTCACTAGACACACCCAAACATGATTACCATCAGCCCAGTTGTATCTAAACATCTAAATAGCAATGAAGGCTAAAAAGTGTCAAATAGCAGCACGTGACCTGAACAAATTCAAGAACAGATGAGTAACAAAGTCATTGACATCTATCAGTATGAAAACCATTTCTAAGGCTATGGGACTCCAAAAACCATGATGAGAGTCATTACCTACAACTGAAAAAAACTTGAAACAGTGGTGAGCCTTCCCAGGAGTGGCCGTCTACCTAAGTTCCTCCACAAGCAATTCGACTACTCATCCAGGACGTCACAAAAGAACCAAGACTAACATCTAAAGAACAGCAGACCTTACTTTCTTCATTTAAAGTCAGTGTTTATGATTCCAATAAGAAAAATTATTTTCATTTTTTTATTAAAAGTAAATTTAAAACATATTGTTTGCTGGATATTTGGACTTTAAGTTGACTCCAATGTGATCTAACTGCTGCTAACATATGGAGTCATGGTGTGCTACTCATAAGATATACACAGTCCTCGCAATTTGTCAACGGGCAGGCGACACTCCCCGGCAAAGATGTCATTGTTTACCAAACTCCCATGGGGTTATGACAAAAGATGAATGAGCCAGAATTTAATTGGCGCCTTCTTTGGGACAACCCCCAGGAGAAAACATCAGCAATGGAGAGGAATCAAAGGGACGGTCATCCATTCTAATGCCACCTCCCTGCCTAGCTTCATTCTAATCACCTTGAGGTAATCTCAAACTGACCGAATATTCCGCAAACTCAAAGACACCTCCCGGTCTTGGAAAGGAATCCAAAACTCTTCCTTGAACCTGAGCAGGAGAATCTCTGGTGCCCTATTAATATTATTATCTTTTAGTTATATAGCACCAACAATTTACCCAGCGCTTAATACAATACATTAATTAAACTTGCTTGGCCAAGGGCTTATCATGGCGACCGTAGGTCACACTAGGTATTAGTCACTGAGGACTGAAAGAGCAACAAAATTCTTACAAGGAACAAACAATCTGAATGCTTTAACTGTCAACTTCAAATTAGGTGTTTTTATAGTTGATTTTAGACTGAAATAAACATTTATGTAGCAGTATATTTGTAGCTGTTACATCTGCCTGGGACAGATGTTTAAAACGTGTCAGTTTATATTAACCTGGTTTTATTCGCCTCTCCTAAAATATGGGAATCTGCGCACTTAACCAATGACTACTTTTAGCCTTTTAATATGTTGTGCAGGAAAGCTAAAATTCTCACATGTTATTCTTTTGCTTTTTTTGGCTCAGTATTCACTTACTATGCTTTTTTTAAATAACTTATGTAAACAGTGCCGTCTCTGTTTTGCGAATGAAAAGAAGGAACATATTATCCGTGAGTTATGTGCCTAGTTCTTTCTCCACAGCTGTTGTTGATTTCAATTTGCAGACATGAAGAAAACAGATTTTATACATGCATAATGAAATAATGGCTTTAACTCTTCATAGATGAACTAAGGAATGAAAAGAAATTCCAAAATGTATTAATCTAGCAAATAAATGGTAAAGCGATAAATCTACAAGGTATCATGCCATCTGGAACCTTCACATAATGAACTATGGCTTCCTGGAGATTTAACAACCGATATTGATGTACTATGGATAATCGAAGAGATAAATTATGAGCACATATGTAGTAAATATACTATAGAGACTGATTTCCTATAGGTTAGGCTAGGAGCTTCACTTTCTATACATTCCATGGCGGGCCATCCTGCCACAACATATTGCTTGTTCTAATTGGCATTTGATCAATTGGATGACCACCTTCATTTTAGTGGGTGGGTGGAGATTAGATGGGGAAGTGCCTGTGACAAAATCCTGCATTCCTGCAAAGAGAAAAAAGAAACAGAGCCAGAGACTTGGGAAAGCAGGGCTGTACTTGGAGAGTTCTCCGTTTATGATGACCACATCTCACAGATTGCCGGTGATAGTCCTGAAGTCAGAACGTCTTAATTTCCATGCAATCCCATGGAACAAAGTAGTGTCCCAGAATTAAAATATTTAACACTTGCAGAATCAAATAATGAATCACCCTAACCCAAAAATATGTGGTTTTATGTATACATATGTATACATAAACAACTTAACATGTGAACCTCTATGAGTCGATATCTATTGAGGTCCTCAAAGTCCACAATCATGCTGTCTATGAGGGTTTCACTTCTTCTGTGAAAGGTGTTCCATTACAGTTTTCTGTGTGGTCTTTTAAACATGAAGCCAGGATATGACTCACAAGAACAAATGAAATATTTTATGTATAAATCATGCACTTTATATCTGATATTGTAAAAATCATGCTCTTCATAAATTCAACCAATAATTTCACTTTTGACTCCGTTGGTGTTTTGATGTTGAAGATAATAGGAGGTACTCTATATGACCAAAAGTATGAGGACACCTTACCATCACACCTAAATGAGCTACCATCACACCTAAATGAGCTTCGACATCCAACTCAAAAACCATTCACATTAATACGGAGCTGGGAATTTGTACCCATTCAGATGAGAAGGCCTTGCTTGTACTCACTCAGCATTTCAATTGAAGTGTGGTTGAGGCCAGGGCTCTTTAAAGGCCAGTCGAGTTCCTTTACACCATATGATACAAAACATGTATTTATGAACCTTGCTTTGTGAACAGGGGCACAGTCATGATGGAACTGGAAAGGACCTTCCCCAAACTATTGCCACAATTGTCTTTGTATGCTGTATCATTACCGTTACCCTTCATTGGAACTAATGGGCATAGCCCAAACTCTGTAGAACCGCCTGGACTATTATCCCTCCTACACCAAACTTTACAGTAGGCAATATGAATTCTGGTACGTAGCATTCTGCTGGTATCTGCAAAACCCATATTCACCCATAGTGAAGCGTGATTCATCACCCCAGAACAGTTTTTCACTGCTCCAGCAGATAAAAGAAGTTGTGGTTAAAGTTTTTACATATACACTGTGTGTGCCTATAAATAAAATCTACAGGAATTATTTAAAGTACTTTCTGCTGCCTATGTGCCTCCGACATGAAATGCAAGAGAAGAGAGATGTTATTAATTTATTTGATGTCGGATTCAATTTGTCTGAAATATTTCTTGAAACATAGAAAATTTTCCTTGAGCTACATTGAAGCTCAGTGCTGTGGAAAAGATGTGCTCCTCTTTACATCTGAGAATAAAACTTTTTTAACAACTGTTATATATTAAGGTTGTAGAATTATAGAAAGGATATTATTTCTTTGATAATAGATTGGGCAAGAGCAACCATATATTCTGTGAATACATGAAAACTGTTAAAATTTTAACGTAATAGTTGGTGCTCAGGTTTGATTAACATCAGTAGTGGGTAATGAAATATATTTTTTAAAGTGAATTGCAGAATCATGTCTTTATGCATACTGATTTTCATTATATAAAGCATACATTCTGTGCCCGGGAGGGACATGAAAGAAATATTTTTATTGGTTTACAATGCAAAAAAACAAAACATTCTGCTTTAGACCAAAGAGAAAGAATTCGGCTGTTTGTGAAAACAATGTTTGATTGTAAT
>VKOC01002569.1:0-78611 GCA_009364415.1 Spea multiplicata | reverse complement strand
ACCCCTTAGATCAGGGATCCCCAAACTTGGCCCTCCAGCTGCTGCAGGACTATATCTCCCATAATGCTCCTTCAGCTAAGGGGCTGGCTGAGGAGTATGGGAGATGTAGTCCTGCAGTAGCTGGAGGGCCGAGTTTGGAGATCCCTGCCCTAGAGTCCTTTCGAAATGTAGTAATCTAGGTACAAGACCAGTACTGGCCCTCATGACATGGACAAACTAGGTAGGGTCCTTGTGTGCCAAGCTTCTGAAGGGCTTTTCTGTATTTAATATGCAAGATCCTACAAGGTTTGAAGTGGATGGAGGTGCCTTAAGGTGCTGGAAAACAGCTCGAAATGCTTTGAATAAATGCAAGGGAACTATAATGTCAATGACTGGAATTTTTTAACTTGTTTCTATGAAACAGAATGCATCTACTCCCAAGTACTAAAAAGAGCAGCATTGGGAGAAAACATAATTCTCTATCATTCAAGGCCTTGGTATTTCTAAAAGCAGTAAACAACCAAGGCGTCCAGTCCATCTAGACCGGACAACACATTTTGTTCCCCTTCCCTTTCAGTTGGGATGAAATTTGGAGGGCTTTTTCCATTCTGAAACAACATTTGTTGTTGATCACTCACGCTTTCTCACACTCTAGCAAATCGTTTGAATGCGAATGCACAGGTCTAATAGATATTTTTTATATAAGCAATTTAACTCTGATGGCGAACTTGCCCTGGAAGACCATGGCTCCCCGCTCCAAGAGTTAAAGGTCCTGTTCGCTCATAGAAGTTAAGGTTAATGACTGTTACAGGTCTCAGTAGAAGTTAAGGTTAAGGATTAAACTACGCAGAACTAGTAGCTTCTGTTACATAAGATTTTTTTATGTTTTAAGATTAGAATGTTTTTGCTAGTCTGTAAAAATGATCAACAGCTTGGCCTTGGAAATTTTCCTCTTCTGATTATCTCCTGATTTTTTTTATAGCAAATTTGTACCTTTCAATCTAATTTTTTCCTCCCTTCCTGGAAGCTGGTGTAAGTAATGTATTATGGGCTCGTGGATGGCATGATGGCCTATCTCTAGCACACATTGTACCCTCTACTGCATTCATGCCCAGGTTATTGGTTAACCTAACTGCACATCCATGTCACATTAACAATTATGTCTGTGACAGCCAGGATAGCAAATTGGAAAAGGGTCCAGAAAGCCAGAACACTTGGATGGAACAAAGTAATCAATTAGAGGCCACAGTCTAGACACAACTGTCAAAAAAAGGCAAAATGTAAACTTGTGTAACTTGATTTAAAATGTTTTTTTTTTAATCTTTTAATGATTTCAAGGAAACATGATTTATTTCTAAAAAAAAAAAAATCTTATTGTCATTTGAATTGGAAAAATGTCTGCAAATGAGTCACATCTTTGTGGTGCGTATTTTTTGGTGAAAAAACGTGCAATTACCATTTAGGATTTTACATTTGTAGTTGTGATTGCAAAGTCTGTAATAAGTTATATGGAACAGAAGTATGTAAAGGAAAGGAAAAAAAATCTTAGAGGTCAGACCAGATCATAGAAGCCTCGAACCCCTGTTGGACTACAATGCCCATCATGCTTTTCCATAAATGTGCCATAGAGAAATCATACTGGTGGACAGAAAGTCTGAATAATTGCAAGCTTACCAACATTTGTGTTCTCGTCTCAGGGACATGCAACTACGCATGTCAGGTGTGGATCCCATACATTATGTGGTTGGTGGCATGATGTCCCAACAAGCCCTATCTGCTGGTATATGGAGTTGAAGGAACTGTAGTAACTGTTGTAGTTTAATAAAGGGGGGTATTGTCGCTATATAAATCGCGTTCCATTCAGTAAAATCCGTCATTCTTGATTATGATGTCCTTTGTTGAAAGTGAAAGCCGGTCTATCTAAATTCTATGTATTTAGTCTCGGTATTTTACAAATAACAGGAAAAAATAATCTGAAAATGTATTTTAGTTATTTCTTTAAATATCAGCAAATATTTTTTGTTTTATTTGATTGTGCTGTCTAATTGAAAAAGGATTAGACATGACAATGTTAAAATATTACTGTTTGCCTTTGAAATGTATTACACGATCATTTAAAAAACCTTTTTGACAATAAGATATAAAGTGTACTAGCAACCGAAGCTTTAGGATATTTATAGCAGACCCATCACGGTGTCCAACCCACTTGGCTCAGATTAATCAGACTGGATAAATTAACCTAATTCAGTCTAACCTACTTGAGCATTACAAGCTGTGCAATAATGAACAGCTGAGTAACTATAAATTTTAATAGCATTTTTTGTTTTATTTGTAAGGGACGGGTTACACGTTCAAAAAGCATGACATACCATGTCCGAAATCAGAATAAATACTTAAAATATATATATAGCCCTGCAGCTGCCTTCCTCCTTATGGCTGCAAGCAGAACTCCACGCGCAGCGTTTGTAGAGCAAGCGCTGGAGCTGACTAGAGGAAGGTATATCACATGCATGGTGATGTGTTCAATTGAGCCTCTCGGGATTTTGGCTGCTTTCTGGTGCTCTGTGACATCATTTTGCCAAGTGTGATCGCAGATGTACTCTGTGCTCTACATAGCCTCAGTCCTTGAAGGATCTAAAAGTAACACATAGCACAGCTGAGCTCCTACTTCTAAAGCAGCTCCAAATATATTATGATGTTTCCAAAGACCAGCATGCATTGCCATAGGGCTATTTTGATTTTTTTTATAACGCTACATTTAAAATATATATTTTTTAGCACTGATATCACATTTGCCAAAACAAGTCATATGCTGGCCATTTAATGCCTCTACATTTCCCATGATCCCTCAGTGTAGTGACAGTGTGCTCTCTGTGCATAGTTTTAGGAGACTACATGTGTCTCCCAAGTGCTAGAGACAGGCATTCTTATAATGATGTCAGAAGTCAGAACAGCAAATTTATAATACAGTGACACAAGAGCTGCATAACAGCCCCACACGGTACAAAATTTACTATTTCAAAGTAAAGGAAAGAGAAACTTGATATATTTTTGTACACAGATCTAAAAATATTTTGGGTATAAACTACAATTTGACAGCTCTACTTTAAAGTGAAAAAAATGTATTTAGTCCGCCAACCCATCATGAATCTCTGATTATGATCCTCAAACAACCTCCAAAATTGTTTGAAGCTTAGTTACAAATCCCACAGCTTTTTTTGTAATTATTGTTTTTTCTTTCCCCTAAGCATGGTTGGCTGAGGTTAGAAAGACTATTTTTCTCCCGTCTCTCATGATGACCACAGTTAAATTATACTTTTTTGTGATGGACTTAAAATAATTTTTGTTCCACCAAATAAACTATGTAATGCAGCTACAGCATGGAAAATTCTACAAAACCTTCGGCTACAATTCAATAACTCAGTTCTCTGCTAGCAATATATAGTACTGTCATTGCTAAGAAGAAAATAAGAAATACAGTAGATGCCTGGGCAGAAAGTCTCTTTTTTTTATAGTCATTTTCTTTAAATTAAGGAGACATATTCGCTCAATTTCAAGGAATGAATGTAAAAAAACACACTGACGTCACTTTGGGTTTACGTAAACAAACCAATGCAAACATTTCTTAACCATAAACAACAACTAAACATTTACATAGAAACATAGCATTTGATGGGATATACAAACCATTCGAGCCAATATAGTCCATTTTTTTTCTGATGTAAGGGATTCAAACCCCTATCAGTCGTTGGTCTAGTGCCATAGTGATGATACATGTCTATCCTACACATGTTTAAATTGCCTCACTGTATTACATTACATCTGACCCTCTCGTTTTAGTTTAAATGTTCGTGTTCTCACCTCTTTCTTCTTTCCTCTAAGCTAAACATATTAAGACTCCTTAGTCTTTCCTGATGATTGTCATCCTGCAAACCACTTACCATTTTTGTAGCCCTTCTCCGAACTCTATCCTATGTGCTTATTATCCTTCTGGAGATGGAGTCTCCAGAACTGTACACAATGCAACAATAGGTGAGGCCTGACCAGAGATCTGTAATGTGGCAAAAGCACCTCTCCCTTCCTGCTACTAACGCCTCTCACTATACAACCCAGCACCCTGCCTGCTTTATTGCAACGTTTGCTTGCCTATAAATCATCAGAAATAATTACTCCTAAGTCCATCTCTTCTGTTGTTACAGAACAGTGACCCCAATGCTATATTCTGCCTTGAGAGTCTTACTTCCCAAATGCATTATTTTAGACTTAACAAAATTAAACTGCAGCTGTCACGCTTTTGTGATTATTTTAGTTACTATTACTATTTTATTGATAAAAATATTAAAATATACAGGTCCCCATACTGATCCCTGGGGTACCTCATTAGTAAAAAGCCCTTCCTCTGACTATATGTGACTAACTACAACCTTCTGCCTCTTGTTACTCGACCATTGCATTACCTACTCAACTATTTTGACATCCAAACTCGAAGACTACAATTTGTTTATAAATTTTCTATGGGGGACAACTTCAAATGCCTTACTGAAATCTAGGAAGCCTATATCAGCAGGTCCTCCCGTGCGTATTATTTTATTTACCCAGTCAAAAATAGTTTTTTGACAGGATCTCACTGTAGTAAACCTGCGCTGTTTCTGATGATGTAAACCATTTACAGATATTTAACAATACTTTGCATGGTTTTAATTATTTTGCCAACTACTGATGTAAGACTTACTCGTCTGTAGTTGCCTTTGTCTTCCCTGCTACCTTTTATGTGAAGTAGTAATATGATTGACAAATTCCACTCTTTTGAAACTACCCCTGCCAATAGTGACTGGTTAAACAAGTCCTCCAACGGTTTTGCCAAAACACTTCGAAGGTATTTTATACTGAAATTCCCATTCAAGAGTGAGAGTTACATGCCAGACCATATTTGAAAGATTTTTGTGGCGTGCCTTCTACTTCTGTGAGCCCACATGGAATGGATTTGATTTCCTAAGTAAGAGAGTGTAAAAGAGGGTAACAGAGTGAAAATACTTTTTTCTCAACTTTGGGTCAAAAGGGGCAGTTCCCCCCAGTCCCAGGGATTCCTGGGGCCTATAGCAGCAGCCCCTTGAGCACGCAACAACTACAGTAGCTGGGGTCGCACCTGCGACTGGGCAGGCAACAACTGAGGCCCTCTCTTTTACTGCCCAGGGGAAGCAGTGGGCTCACGTTACATTAAGTGAACCTGTTGCACTCCCTCTTCACCTTTGCTGTAAAGGAGAAGTTGCTTGCACGTTATGCAACCAACACAAAGGAGATGCTCGTAATCTGCCCTTTTTAAAAATACTTTTCACTTATTAATTATGTAAGTTTAATGCATGTGCCAACTTTCTTTCTTTGTTTTTCTTGGTATTCCTTGATCTATGTCATTTAATATGATGTTTTCGTCTTTTGACTTGCCCAGAAGTCAACTCCATCATGCAGGATAAAACAAAATGGACCCTACCCATAGTTCTACAGTTACTCATTTACATCCTAAAGCTAGTTAGGCAATTTTAGACACACAAGACCGCTTTATTAATATGTTATTATTGTAAATTTGATTTTTCCATAAACTTACTCTAGCCCTAGCATATAGGTCTACTAGATTGCTGCCTATGTTGGCATGTGTGGTGGGCACTTCATGCATTTTTCTCTTTTGCCAGGACCTAAAGAAGGTGTCTATGATGATTAAAAAACCTTGGCCATCTCTATGTAATAAAATATCACCCCAGCCATATTTTAATGTTAAACGAAAAGTATGCTTCCTGCTTCCAGTAAAGGCAGCTGGTAGCAGGAAACAAATGAGAAGTCTGAAACGTAAGTAACTATAGAATACCAAAGCACGAAATATGGGACTCCATAAGCTGTTTCTCCTGTTCTCAGAAACAGTAAGATTATTTCTCACAATTAACCCTGTTTTGAAGTAGTTGAATATTCTTGATGGGCCTAGCCAGACTTCAGAACTGATGTGATTTTTTATGAGAATAGGAGAAGATAAATCGTGTATATGATCCCGTATCTATAACCTGATAAATAACTTAAAGGAAAAATCAACAAACGTTTCCATGCTGTACATTTTCTTTAAGTATATTATTAGAACAGCTTGTTCTAGTAGATGTACTGTAGATTAATTGAAGATAAATATTTCTAGAGGCCTTTTTGGATAGGCTAACTTGTTTTTATAGTATGAAAAAGTAGTAAGTTGATTCTTGCCCAATTAAAACACCGGCCATTTTCCACTCTGGGATCGTGTTTCCTTGGGCTTTTAATTTCTGTGATTGTTTCCCTCTGTTTTGTACTTTGGAACGCTCGAAGCTTGAGACATATCACAAAATCAACAAGCACAACATTGTGACACATTCATCCCTTTTATTGGTTGCTCTTGTTTTCACCTGGTAACATTTATGTTGATTTTGAGCCTTTTTGTTGCTTGGGAAATTTAGTTTAGTGTTTTGCATGGAGAACAAAGAACATATAACGTTTCTAACAATGTTTTTTTTAAAAAACTTGTTTTAATGGAGATTTTTACAGAAATCTCCATTGTAACTGGCCAATTTATAATCAAAGGTCTTAGCAGACCTCCTAAGCATCTCAATGCGCTGCCTAAGGCTGAGCATCCCTCGGCATGATGGGGCTGGGGATGTGGCCGATTGTAAGGATTAGGGCAGTGACCACCATGAATTAATATATTAAAAGCAGTGAAATAGCTGTTCACAGGCATTGGGTTCAGTCCTTTTTACTTACAGCTATAACTGCTATACCCATGCTAAGCCTTTCTTTTTAAGATCCGTTTACATACTTGAAAGCGTGATGTCATATCTTTTGCTGTTTTCAATTGTACTGAGCTATGGTAGGGCATATTTTCCATGGATTAATGGTTACACTTTAAATATACATACAGTTGTAGCAATTACACAACTTGTTCTGCATTTATTAATAGTTCGAATGCCAGAGAAGTTTGCATAGGTTTCCACAAATGTTTCGCTTACATCATGTCGTGGCTATGTGAAATCCTGCCATCTTCATAGCTCACTAGCTGTCTCGGGCCTACACCTCCTATGTTAAAGTCATCCATGCTTGCCTCTCTGCATGTACATTTATGTAATTAATCTTCTAATTTTAAACATTTAGAAAAACCCCTCATAGTTTTCCCTGCTACTATTTTGAACCGATAATTGGTAACATATTAAAGGAACATTTAACCAAATTGTAATGACTTAAAATAAGGAATTTGATTTAATATTTATATATAATTTTCAGCATACTATAGTGGGTTTTTTTGCGGGAAAAGTTTCTGGCTCTATCCATGGATCAGGCCAAAACTCTGCAAAGTGGGTAAACTTGGTTTTCTTCAACCTGTGACACAAAGCTGTGTTCCAAAATGTCCTGTGTGTGTGGGGCAGACTTCTCTTGTTCCAACTAGACTTGGCTTGCTTCCAGATAGATTTACCAACCAATAAATGGTATTGAGTTCCTTTTGCTTCATAGAAGCTTCCATTTTTTTGGTCAAGAACCAGAACAGCAAACCAACGAAAACAGAGACTTTCTACATGAGTGCAAATTTGCTGTGCCAAGTAGAACTTAGAAAAATATCAGTTTTGTTGCTGTTGGTTTCCGACTTGAAGAGATCAGCTTTTAGGAGTTTCACACCTTGCAATAATTTAAATAGATTTGAAAGGCATCCAGTTTCTCATGGTTTTGATAAGATTAGGAGATCTTTCCTGATTCTTCTGTTGATAGAACGTTAAAATATGTCATTATCCTAATGTTATTGAATTACCTAGCGTCTGTGAGTTTTGATGATATACGGAGCAGCTTGTGGCAATCCCAGCATCATCTTCTGTCCCAAAGTCCTCTCCCTTCTTTTCTCACAAAACAAACCAATTGCCATTTAGTTTAAAACGTTATATATTTTGAGGAACATTTATACATGTCACCTCTTTATGTTTAAAATGGAGCTTCTTCTTTTACTCATTTATAGAACATGCTCACTTAAGCCTCCTCACCAGTTTCTGTCATCTTGTTTATGTTATATACTACTTGTTATATCCTGTCTATCCATTGTACAGCGCTACGGAATCTGATGGTGCTATATAGAAAAATTAATAATAATACTTCCAGATATAGAGGGCCAACATGGCATCACATGAGATTTAATGTATACTGAAGACTGTATGCATTTCTTTGAATACTTGGTGCCATGAATACTTGCTCAAGAAATGGCAATAATGAATGTGTACTTTGTGTAAACTTTAATAACATTTTACTTAAAAAAATTTAGCACCTTTTTAAAACCATTTCTGCTTATTCTACTCGAGTAGTTTATTGCCCAGAAACCGCTAATTAAGAGTTGGACATTGGGAGGAAAGCATGCCAGCTTAATCTAAATATGGAGCATAAAGACAAATGAAAGTGCCAGATGTATCAGAAATGACATTATATGTCTGAAATGTGTTAAAAAATATTTATTTTGTATAACACGCTAAGTATTAAGGGGCAAAGTAAACAGTCTTAGCTCCATTATTTTATCTTGTAAAGTTATTTATGGTTGTGGCCTGGTCCTTTTATATGCAATTACCCAGCAGTGATCTGAAGTCTCCATTTGTTTGCATTGCAGGGAAATGTTCCTTTGAAGATTGTGCTTTTCAATTTCCATTTGTTTTCATATTTTGAACTCATAAGCTGCTGTCATTTCAAAGTGTGTTTTTTTATGCGCATGCATACAACTAACCTCTCCAACTGCAACCTCCTAGCTATAAGGGTTAAATAAATAAGGAATGTATTATTTGCCATCTAATTATGCATGAACTCACTTTTCCTCTTTGCTGTTTTCAGATGTGTTTATTGTTATAGGACCAAAGTAACATTTTGGATTTGAGTGGCCTTCACAGTAACATTTCAGGTCCCACAACATGGTGTGAAATATAGATATTACTGTACATCCATTAGGGTGACCACATTTACTAATTGCCATTCAAGGACACTTACTTTGATGAGTGGATGGCATCAAAGTTTGCCTGGGACATTTTCAGTATTTACGCAATCACTGGCTAGATAAAAAAGTCATACTTCTATACATGTTAGACATCTCTTGTTTCTCAATGAGCAGGAACTCTTAAAACATGTATAAATCACTAACCATATATGATAAACTGCAAAAAACTTAAACATTTCTTAATGTATAAATAAAAGATATATTGGTGTAAGTATATTCTTGAAAATAAAATTCTAACCATACAGTAAATTATAAATGGTCGAGCTCAATTCTTTACGTTCATCTGAAGACGAAACTGAGCCCATCTGCTCAATAATTTTCAATGTAAAGTGCCACCTGAAAGCTCTCATTCCGAGACAATGTATTGTCCAGGACTGATGCTGTCTGAGACGCAAGACATGAAGGAACTGGGTTGTCAAGCAGAGATGGTCCTGATGTAAAGCAGCCTTGCCTACATGGTTATTGGCTATAAAGTGTTTTATGGAATCCTTCAGTGATGGATAGTGTTGAAGCTGATTAGGCCCCCAAACCAAAGGATACCAGGATACTATTGTTTGTTGTTACTATTTATAATTTATCATTATCATATATTGCTCATTCGGAAAAGAAAATATAGCCTCAGCTGGTAGAGTGCAGATCTGAGTTGCTCTCCTGGGATGACAATCAATACTTTCAGATTAATTGATGATGGATGAGGATAGTGGGGGGTTGAAGGAGAAAACCAGTGAAAAAAATATCACCTCTTTTAGTGATACATGATGATGAAAATGGCCATTGAGGGTGGGCTGTGTATAGTTGGTAGGCCATGAGGCTGACTTTGTTAATGATTTATAGCATGTTTAGAGATAATCAGGAATACTGAAATGAATCTGATATGCCTTTAAACTGCATTACTTCTGACTCCTTTAATAAGGGAGTAGCTATGAAGACAAACTTCAACTCAAAATAAAAGTACTTCTTTCTCTTGCTTTACGTTCTCAACCCCGACCCGTTACCTTCTTTTGAACACAGACCACTTGAACCAATAAAAACTAAGCCCTATAACTATCAGTTTCATTTAATTGCTCGGTTTTATGTAGGAGAAATGTATGTTTATGGTGTAATATGCTGTGCTGAAAAAAAAACCTTGTAGAGATGCTGCAATTCTGGGGTTGGATGATTACGCAAGCATCCACCTGATGCACACTTATTTCTAGGATATGAAAGCTCTGCAAGATCCAGCAGCCCTCGTCAGCTTTTTTAGACCTCATAGAGATGAGAAATTACAGCTCCTTGAAAAAGTACACTACCATGTTTACCAACATTTCCTTCCTGGGTCCTGGGGAAAGGGGGTGGAGCCATTTCCTTCCTGGGTCCTGGGGAAAGGGGGTGGAGCCTAAAGAAGGTGGGGCGTGATCCCGCAGCATTGAGCTCTAGGCTGCCCAGTACAGATACTAGGTCGTTTGGAGCTTATTAACAAGCATTTAGGCTATGTGTGTGTGTGTGTCTTAGATATACACAGTTAAAACACAATATTTTTATGCCACAACAGACCCAAATTTGACGGACAGGACCCCCAAAAAACTGGACTGTCCTGGGGAATTTGGGACTGTTAGCTATTATGAAATCTTAAAGCTAACGTCAGTTCTAAATTATATTTGTGAAACTGTATATTCTTTTTTTCAATTGTTTTATATTATAAACAAATGCACACATTTTGTTTCTATAGACATCCATTTTCACAATGCTTACATCAACCTAAGGACCATTCATAGTCTATAGACCGCAACGTCAGTAAATTACAGTCAAGTCTGTATCTATATCTACATATGGATAAGCCATGTTGAAAAAAAAAGAACTACATTTAACCCTTTTGGCCACTTATATTTTTGTTGCGTGAGATGGAATGAGTAAACTAAAGGTGTGCAGCTGCTTTTTAACTAAACCCCCGAGAGGGTTTGGGCTGTATTTAGTAATTCATATAGTATTTTAGGAGTAAAACCTTAGCACTATTTATCCTTAACATCTGTTTGAACTTTAGAGGGGAAAATACATCTGTGCTGTAAACTAGGCTTCATTTCAGAGGTCAGAAAAACAAACACTGCAAGATTATCATTATTATTTCAAAAAATGTCCTCCTAAATCGTGTAGAGTTGAGGTACCAATTAAAAAAAAATCTAGGAGCTGTTTAACCTGGCTTTTGAGAATGTTGTCTTGGGCTTGTGCCTGGAGTTAATAGTGCTGGTGTTAGGAACAATACAAAGGTTCTTGGTATACTAAGGAAACTTTGACTCCTGACCACCTTCCACCATGGGTGCACCTAGCAATTCTAATTTGACTTTCTTTTTAAAAGTTGCATTTGGCAGGCCTGTGAACTCTTGGGTCATATTGTATGTTCCATATGTGAGAGCCGTATTCTTTGCTCAGTTTGCTGCCAAGATGTGTTACGCTAGTCGCAGCCTATTGGGCTGCAAGGAACGGTCTCTTTTGTAACTGGTAAATCTTGTAATATTCATGATTCTCCTGTATAATTAATTATAATGTAGTTTTATATTGCAGCCGTTTGGAAATTCAATCAAAATAACCTTTTCACAGCTATTGAATTTCCAAGCTTGTGTCAGCAGCTCGTTCTGCTTCTGGAAGTGGAGTGAGGTTGTTTCAGGGCTGCTTCATGAGACAGTTCATGTCTGTGATGTCTCCTAAGTCAAAGACTTCTTGCTACTGTTCTTGTCTGAATATGTAAATGCTGAAAATATTTACTCTTTGACACTCTTAATGGCAAAATATTAACCCCTTCACGACAAAGCCTGTCCATGTACGGGCTCACAATACATTGTCCTTAATGGGTTTAATGGGTTTAAGGACAACCTAGGTCAATGTCCTAGTGAAGTAAACTCGCTTTCTTTCTTGCATTATATTTTGCAAATAATTTGCATATTTCAATAACACAAGTCATGTGTCTTTGGCAAGTGACTTATAAGTCAAATAAACCATTTGGTGGCTGTAAAACTACAATAGGTATAAAAGATAGGTCCCTGGGTACACAGCTGTCTGCTTAACTTGCTTAGGCCCAAATCCATTGCCCATATATTATTCAATAATAGATGAGTGAATAGTTAAAAGCACTTTCCACCTACAAATAAACCTTTCTCCTTGATAATGTAACTTCTCATCTACAAGTGGTTGTAACGCATAGCAGGAATTCACAGATATATAGGTGTCCAATCAGTGATGTATCCTTCCCTGGCCCTTTGATCTCCCCAAGCAGCCCATTTACACTATGGAGGCTGCGCTACTTTAAGATACGAAGCGCCTGTATATGCGGTGCAGACATCGATCGAGGACAGGGAGGGTCCCTAGGCCCAATTTAAAAAAGGTAAATACGTTGCTGTGTCCATTTGCTTAGAGTCCCTAAGTTTCCATTCTGATTAGATCACGCTAGCCACAGCACAGCTGAGTAGAATAAGGATTTGTTAAATATTGGATTAGCTCCAGGCAGAAATGAATCAAGCATGATCTTGTTTTTGGGGCCTGTTATGAATTTGCCATAAATTTGATAGCAGTTATATCTGTGCTTTTGGCTACATACTTTGTATATATTGTATATATTGATGTGTCTACCAGTATAGGGATACTACCCAGTTCTATGCTATGTCTACTCATTACTTCAGTTCATCTGTTGTCAATCAAGACTTTATTTTTTATGTGATGCAAGTAGATGAGAGAATCATATGGCTTGCTTGTATTTGGAAGGCTTGTTTTTTTCTGGCATACAAAAGGTTAAAAACCATACTTACTCATTCTTTTTTCAGCTAGACCACACATACCACTTTGCCTCATAAGCATTTGCATGTTTTATTAGACTTGTGAAATGGACTAAAAACAATTAGAACAAATTTTTCATTTCTTTTTTGATGTATTCTTTTTTTGATGTACATATTTCATTTTCTGCCCTTTAGGATTCGATGAAATTCAGATTGCTTTTTCCATTCAGAAAAGAAATTTGTTGTCACCCACATTCATATTCATTCTCTCATTCTCTCGCTCACTCTCTCCCTACCTTCTCCGCTGACCACTTCCGTGACCCCATCTCTTTTCCGCAGCTCTGCTTCATGTCTTGCCTCTTGTTCTTCTCGCTTTTTTCTTCTGCTTTGCCACGTGTCTTTTTTCTTTGTGTATTTCACTGTGAACCTGGTCTCCCAGTAAACTTCTGCAAAGGGGAAGAGCCTCTATAAATCCCCATAAATCTGGGGAAGGTGTGCACGGAGGGTCCCCACTTTTGCAAAAGTACGGCTGGAGGCCAGAATAATGAAGACAAATTTGCCTCTTGGTGTACGTCTGCATAAGGGCTCTTCCCCCGTTCCGCCAATCGGGGAGAGGGTGTGCCCAGAGGCTCGGGCCTTTTGCGGAAGTTTACCGGGAGGCCAGGTTTACAGGGAAGTGGAGAAAGAAGAAAGAAGACAGGGTGAGAAGTGGACAAAGAAAGGAGACAGACAGAGCCAAGAGAAGAGTGCAATGTGAAAGTAGACAGGGGTGTAGAAGCAGTCAGTGGTGGAGGTTGGAAGACATTGAGAGAGAGTGTGAGTAAGAGTGAAAAAAAACAACAAAATGTAAATGAAAATTCGGAACTCATTTTGCTTCATTTTTGTTCGTTTCATTGGGGATCCCCTCCTTGTTTTCGGACATTTGTACAAATTGACGAATATTGCAAATCTCAATTCACAAGTCTACTGCTTATCAAGAGGCTCGTCCATCCACATCTTTCTTTTTCTTCACCTTTGGGATAAACAGTTATTAGGGATTAGGTTATGTTGATTAATATTTCTTAATAAATAATGATTATTCTTTTCAGGGAGCAAGCACTCAAACCTCCTCTTCTGCAGCAAAGCTCATCAAATTGCAGTACCCCTATGAACTGTTGAACTTTAAAACAAGGAAAAACTCTGAGTAAACCTTAGATGGGATGATATGATACTCTGCATGGAACTTACTCATTTCAATAACATAAATCACGTGTCATTGGCTGCAGACCCCTTTTGATACTTTCCTGTGTGAGTAATTGTAATTATAATTTTCAGGAAAATGTCACTTGACATGAAAACCAGAAGCAAGAACTTCTGCTTGCAAATCTACTTGCCTGCCGAAGTTCTCAGGCTTTCATTATGCCCATAGAATTAAGCCGTGGGAGATAGTGTCCGTGTAATGCTTTCTTTTTTAAGCTTTGTTTGATGTAGAAAACACTTAACTGCAATATTTTATGCTACTTCAGTCTGTCTATAGAGCTGAACATGTTGCTGCATTATATCACAATTCATGGATAACCTTTGCCTGTAAGTTAAAGAAATGTTGCTTGCAAGGTTCCGAGATATGGAATAATTTATTGACAGAGCATAATGTCTTTAAGATTCTTTATAATGTAGAAGTTAATGTTATTTGTATGCTACAGTTATGTTACAGAAATATTTAAAGAATATATAGCTTGTAGTTATTATGTCAACCTAGCAATCAGCGCACACCCAACAATTACTGTTTAAAAAGCACCTATCTGAAGCATAAATACAGAGGATTCCCTACACTATATAGCCTTATATTGCTTAGCCCACCACTGCGTCAAAGCACCTGCGGTTCTGCGAGGCCTGTCTAATCCTAACATGGCTATGTTGCTTACCATGGAGAGGATTGATTTAGCGGTGGGCTAAACAATATATGGCCATATAGCGTGATATTTCTGCCTCGGATAGGTGCTTTTAAATAGTATTTGTTGGGTGTGCACCGATTTTTTTACTTTGTTGTAGATACCAGATGAATCCTTGTGTCTCAATGAAGAATTAGAATGACTAAAACTGGTTCTTGAAAACCAAAATGAATAAAGCATATTTGGATGTGCCAATGTGGATGATGATGGGAACAGTATTTCAAATTCCCCTTGAAATAAGGGAAAGGTTCTTATATTTAAAGCCGATTCTGTGGTATACTTACAGGGTAAAGGAAAACATGCAGCCTTTTTACAATTCTGAAGTGCATATTTGAGGGAAAAAGACCTACAAATCGAGATTTAAATCAAAGAATGGCTCCTTAGAGTGTATATTACATAGTAGCGTCGTTAAAGAATGTTCAATGTCTGGAGTCTGGGATATTTAATCTACTATGTATGATCTGATGTCTGGTATTCTTTTTTTCTTCTTAATTTTAAATTTATCATAATTTAAATGTTGGCATTAGAGAGGGAATGGTAAAATGGAAAAAGGGTACGTTCTTCATTTCACAACTGTCTGAATGTCAGTAACCAGCCCAATAATTCTCTTTAAAATCACAGCTCTTTTTATTCAATCCAAAGTAGCTTTTAAACGTTTGCTTCCCCAGGTGCAGACTTTGTAACATTGAAAGGAATTTGGCACATTGACCATGCGTGGCCAACTACAACAGCATTCATCGAACATAGGTGCCCAAATAGCTAGAATTTCTACGCATATACTTTGGGGCTTCACTGAAAGCGTGTTGTCCTGCATGGTTATTTTAAGGCATATTTGCTGAACTTATTATATAGAGCAGGACTGAGACAGACTGGGGATTAAAACTGCCCCTTGCACGTTAAGGCCAGACGGAGAGTAAGGTTCAAGCCCAACTCCTAGATTGGGCCAGCTTGTTAGACAGTTGCAAGCTAGAGCCAAGCATTCTAAAATACCTGCTTTCCTTGCACGATGAGGGTCTGGGCTCAGCTGCCTTGTGTATCAATATAAAGATAATAGAGATAATAAACATTACTATAAAGCAACTTATTCTCTTAAAACACACCTCATGTATGTGTGCAATGGGCCGCTCTCTGTGTTGGTTTGTATGTCATCTCTTAGAGTGATTTGAACAATTTATGAAACAGCTTTTTCTTCCCCTCTCCTTCATTATCTATTAATCTCCACATGGCCATATGGGACACCCTGGATATATATATATATATATATATATATATATATATATATATATATATGTTTTTCAGGGTGATATTCTCCTGTTTTTAATGCAACATGGAACACAGTTTTTTCTATAATAATTTGTAGTTGTTTGTAGCATATAGTAGCATCATATTGTAAAAGCTTACAAATGTACTTATGTACACTCGGGTCACATTCGTTTTATATAATGAAAATCCCTAATTCACATTTTAAAACATTTAGTTATCACTTTGCGGTTAGTTGTATATTTACAGTCTAGATAATGTGTTGCAGTAGAATTCGCAAAGGGAATTATTATTATATGTTGCTGTACTGTTACCATGTTTCTAGGAGATTTAATTAGCAGGTATACATGTGTTTTTCTTTCCATCTTCTCGTCCCATGATAATAACCCTTTACCCGATCATCACAGTCCATTTTTCTGCTTCACAGCATGCAGCATATTCCATATTCTTCTGGCTCTGAAGGTTCATATGTCTGTCTCCACTTTCTGTGCTGCTTTTAACATGCTGGCAAGTAAAGGTTCCGTTAAATGCCACTTAGCTACGGAGAAGTGACAGAGTGCATTTGGAAGCTGTGGGGAAGATCAAAATGAAGCTTTCGGCAAACATCATTGAAATAATTGCCTGTTGTATCTTAATCTTTGTGAGCATAGTTGGAAATGCCATATTGATTTATTGCACCTGGAGATGCATTAGGAGACGTCTGCCAACATCCTTCACACTTATTTTTAGCCTTGCAATAGTGCATCTGCTCAAGAACTTGGTAGTCAATACTATAAATATTATTTCCAGTGCGGGAATTTCTACTAATGCCACCTACTGCAAAATAGGACAATTTTCTTCTTCACTGACCACCACTTTGGAGATCTGGTTTACACTTTACATGGCTGTGTTCTATTGTGTTAAACTCAATAGAGTTGTCCACCCTCGGCGGACTCCTCCAAACGGCAAATGGCGTAAACATCACTTAATGGCTGTAATCGCTCTATGGATTACTGGAATTGCAGTTTCTTGCCCATATCTAATATTTGGGGAGAGTTTGGAAAACCAAAGCCTGTTAAATTCTTCTTTATGCATTCAACACGGTTTCCTTTACGATCAATGCAGCTTTGCATTTGGCGACCCCCAGGTGGATCTGTATTACCATAAAATATTTATGGTTATTATAGACCTCTTTCCCCTGCTGATACTAGTGATGGTCTGTTGTCGCATACTTCTCCTTTTTAGAGAGCAGAAGAAGGCTACTTATGGGAATATTTGGATTGGGCACGATGCTTCAGAGACGGAAGTTTTGCGGGCATCCAAAATAATAATATTCTTGACGCTTCTAATCACATCTCTTTGGGTCTGCCATTTTGTTTTAGTCTCTTTCTTGAAAATTGCCATGTCCTGGTATTTAACTCCTACCATCCTCATTCTGCTGTGTTCTGTATATTCTAGTTTAAGTCCCTACTTACTTATGCTAATTAATTACAAAATCAGTTTAAAGATTAGGTCTCTGAGCTCATTTTGCTGTGTGAGTGCAAAGAAACCCAAGTTGTCTGATGGTGAAAAGTCATCAGTACCTGTGGAGTCCATTGCTGAAGACTGAATAGCAGCATATATATTTTTGTATGACATTGATGGATGAAATGCTATTGACTGGTTTTACAAAGGACAATTTTACAGAAAGTAGTTTAATATGATTTAAATGTTTTATGGTGGGCAGGAATGGAAAGGTACAAAACCATTAGGACTTAATGTGTTCTATAGCACACAGAAAATGCATTGCTCCTTATCTAGTCTTTTTTTGACAAATAAATTGTATATTTTACTTCACTTATTATATACGATACTTAAAAAGCTTTCACTCTAATCCCTGTGTGCGTGCCTTATTCAGCTATCTTCAGTTTCAGTAAGTAAGTAAAGCCTTTGAACCAGCCAGATGTATAGTGTTAACATGTAAGCCAAAGGTCAAAAAGCACAAGATTTGAATGTATTTATGAAAATGTTTTTAAACTATTTGGTTTATTTAGTGTAACTTTTAGAGGAAACTTAGCAGTGAACTGGATAGACCAGAGGCCCCTTAACAGTCAGTTTGTGAGTTATAGGTAGACTGTTTCTATATGCTCACAAAATGCTCTAGTTCTACTCTTGTTTTTATATTGCCAATTTGTAAAATATCAGTGTTGTGTATGCTCATTACCAAGGCACGAAAGCCATATAATACATTATAAAAATGTTATTTTATTATTTGGCAAGATCTCATACTTTTCTTGCTTCTGTCGGACTTTGCTTGTTAGCCTTAATCATCCTATTGAAAACTGAATATTTATAGCCTGTGATACCTTTTATTTGACTCGTATTAAAGTCTCTTGTGTAAGGAAGTTTGCAACCACATAGTCTGATTTTTGCAAAACTGCATGTGGTCTTTCCAAAACTGGGAACATTGTTCCAGTGGCTGGAAACCCAGTGCGTGACATTGTAATTCATGGCATGTGCTAGGGAGTATAATCCTTTCAACAATTGAAACGTAATGGTTAGCAACACTGAGAAAAGTCTGTATTAGAGAGAGAACCTAAGAATGTTGGCATGTTGGAAAACTTCACACTAACACTTTGTATAAGTGTTTGAGCATGGATGTGTAAGTGGTGTGAGATTGAGTGTGTGTTAGCATGTATAATTTGTGTAAATGTGTTCACATATGTGTGCCATAGTGTATGTTGGAGGGGTGGGCAAGGGGCAATGATGACACAGACAAGGTGTTTGGGGGCAATGATGACACAGACAAGGTGTTTGGGGGCAATGATGTCACAAGTAAGCTTTTTGGGCAGCACTGACAAGCTGGGGCAAAGATGGCAGAGGCAGGCTATTTTGTGGTTAGGATGGCACTGATAAGCTGCTTGGAGCCAAAGGCATTCATAAGCTATTAGAGGCAAAGGTGGCACTCACAAGCGGCTTGGTTTAGTTGGGGGCTCCAGGGCAATTTTCGCTCCAGTGCCCTGTGGTTTCTAGTTATGCCCCTGGTTCTAGGTCTTTCCTTGGTGTAACCCAGGGATCTCAAACCCCAAACTTCGAGTGGACCTTACAAAGGTTTTCTAAATAACTCGTAATGTTGCGTGGTTGTAGTTAAACTGTAAATAAACTGAGGGCTCAATTTAATATCTTTGACATTTACTTGCAGAGATATTTGTAGCTTGGTTAGTTGTGGAAAGTTATCTTGGTTCTTGGTTGAGCATGTAAAATGATAACATAGCAACATTTCTTTTTTTTGATTAGCAGTAAAATTTTGGACCCATAGCAAGCCCTCAAAAATCAAATTATATTGTATTTTAATATATTTCTAATGGAAAATGCATTCTTTTAGGAGCAAGCTATTTTTGGAATCCGGCAGCAGTTTCTAAACTGGAATCCGTCTTTGAAAGTCAACTTTCTTCACAGCCAAAGACATAAAATATTTTTTTGGATTCTCCAATTTTCTAGCAGTCCATCTGCACAACAAACAAAAATAGCCAAGTGCAGATCCTGATCCAAACCAAAGCGGAAACAAAATGTAAAAAATATAATGGGATTGAATTGCTTTGTGTTACCAATACTTTTCAGAAGTCTTCAGCGAGTAGAAGTTACCACATTGCATAGTTATTTATTGTGGCAAAGAAATTAATATTGCTGCTTGTATTACAGTACTCAAGGAACTGAATTATGCTGTTATCCTTTATTGATTAATAATTTCAAAATATTACTATAATTACTTTTTATTTATATAGCGCCAACAACTTATGGAGCTAGAACTGACAGACTAAGACATGGCGATGCATTAGGTAAAGGGGACCCTGCTCACGAGCTAACAACATAGAGGTGTCACACCAAAAAAGAGATTTATAATATACATTTGCTTTGACTTAGTATGGAAAATTAATTTTGTAGTATTTCTGTATAGTTATTGTTTCAGTTTTTGTACCTTTTTCAGTGATATTTCTTTGTAAGCTGCTTGTATTTTGATCTCTTTTATTGATCTTGACGTTTAAAGGTAATATGACACTGTCTTAAACGGTTTGATTCTAGTTGCTAACACTTGTATCGTACTTCTCAGTATGCTATTACCACAAGACTCATTGACCCTTCTGTAAAAACTCAAGCTAGGTTAGAAAATGAAATCAAGTAGTAATATTTAATATAAAAGAAACTGGGTCAGATAATGATTATAAGCCATTTTTAAAAAGAATAATATTTGTCTTACAATATTTAATATATATATATATATATATATATATATATATATAAAAACGTATTCTTGTGACTCTCAGGGCTGTAGAACACTGTTATACACCGATACTCAGCAAACATTCTGATCACCCAGACAAAAGGGACATAAAGGCAAGAAAGAGGCACAGAGCGGCTGCCCTTCGAAAAAGGGGAAGTTTGAACATTATTTGTATGATCGTTTATACCGGCAAATGCCGTATCAAACTGTATGTTAAAAACATAACTCCATGTCACCATTCATGGAACCTAGGCTGATAAAAGTGCAGACAGCCTTTGCTTTTAGATTACAGTTTTTGTAGTTGATGGATAAAAACATTTATTTACAAATACTTATCTGAAAAATACAGATATGTTATGGGATAAGCTACTGTCAGAACATAAATTCTTGTAGTTTTTTTTTTTAATTTAATTTATTATTATTTACTGATTTATACAGCACCACCATATTCCATATACTTTGGAATATACATTGACCATATACTGGTCAAACAAGCTTACAATGTTATTTCCTATCACACTTTGTAAGGTTCAGCTCTCGTTATAACAGCATGCAGGCTACTTGTGAGTAAAACATTAAAATGCGTTATTCTCTTTTGCAAATCTGCATGTGATCTGTGCCTGGGGCACTTCTGACCTCTGCACCGTTTATCATCTGTCTTTCTTCTCCAACATGTCTATGGTGCCACAGGGAATTCCCTGGATCTTTGCGTGAGGGAAATTAATACTCTGAAATATCATTCCCCTGCTTCTGAAACGAATGTTTGTGATTTTCTCCCAGTGATGTCATGTCATTTTGCTAGTTTTATGCCTTCGTTCAGTAGTTATATTGGATTATGTGGGTATAATCATTCTAATCTATAAGTGTTGCGTCTCTGATTGCTTAAAGCTATCAAACCATTATGTAATGTTTTGTACCTTATCCAAAAACATACAGTAAGAGATCTGAGCCACTGAGACTTGCGTGTGAATGCCATACATTACATACATGAGAAATCTTTATTTACTCCAGAGGCTCTGGAAATCACAGGTAATTACTGGGTCCCAAGGACATATGCCTATATTGTGGCCATAGTCAAGTGATTTTCAGACTGGCTTTAGGCACAATATGCAAGGAAATACATAACTTTTTTTATAGTATATTACTAATATGCCAACAAACTCATTCCTGAACACATTTTTGAAGACCAAAATGTCTTCAAATGTTTTATGACTTTATGGCAAACCACCCTGTTAATGAGAGCAAGGACACCTTCACATGTGTAACCCCCATATTGAGCATTCATGTGATACAAGATGTTGGCACACAGGCCTTCCTGCTGTATGATGAATTATTAGGGTTGACTAATGGGGCTGAAACCCCAAGCTTGTTGGTGATTGAAGTATGAGAGAACCTACTATTTTTACTTAAGGAATATGTCATATGGTCACGGTACCTAGGGACGCCTCTGACCTTGGTTCAGATGTGGTGTCCTGCTGTGGTCAGCATGGCGGCGGGATTTTTTTTAAACATAGAGGCTAAGATCGGCATCTATTTATTCCTGAAACACATAGACATTTTGCAAGCTCTTTATCAAGTATTACACTATAGAAGTCATCATTAAGCATGGTACTCATATTACGTATTACGTACAAATATTGGTTTGGCCAAACTAGACTTCTGATTAATAGATGAAAAGCTCTATGAAAAAAAACACTATATAAGCATCTGTGTTTTAGGTTTAAATCCATTTATTGTAAGGTATTGATGTTTAAAGGTCTACTGTTACAACCATGGGTCAGGTCACCACAAATTAATAGCGATTCATTATTGTAGAGAAGAGATTGCACAAACATTTCACTGATTGCAAAGCATTGCAATTAAACAAATCAATATAAGTACGGGGGGGCTGAGTAGATGCTGATTTCCCAGGAAGAAGTTCACTGTGTATTCTATACCTTATAGCTTTATAGCTTCATCAGTAATTATCAAAAAATGGAACACTATGTATTTATATGATGCATGTGGTACATATTCCGTGAGATACGCTGATTAAACCTAAGAGAATGTATTTATGGTTTCATTGGATATAACCTAAACAGAAAGGACATATATCTGTCTAATGATCCCAAAAAGTAAGAAATGATTGACATATTTTTCATTTTGCCTTAAATCAGAAATAGTTTTTTTCTATTTCTGGATGTATCTATGTAAAATAACTGTTTTACAAACTTTCATCCTGAACTTTGTTGGCAACCAAATATATTTTTAGGGGACCATTTTTTTTTTAATTCAGGGGGTTAATGACCACGACTCTATCCTTGTTTGATGGTATGAAGCCTTGTCAAATGTTTTTTGCTGTTACGTTTTTTATAAATTTACCCCTACAAGCTTAAATATACAATATATTCAGTTCCTTATATCTATTACACGTGTACAAGATGACTGTCCTAGAGATAAATTTTTAAAAATGTAAAGCTATGAAAACTTTTAAGCAACTTGATCAAATTCTTTAAATATGTATGCTTGTGATATCTAGATCTGTGTGAATGTTGTTTCCTTTATTAATTTACATTTTCTAGGCTGGAATAGACAGATTTCCTCACCCTGGCTCCCCTGTTTAATTATGTATGTGATCATCTCTGCAGGGAGCTTCTAATTATTGCTGTTTACAAACAAGGCCCGAGGGTCTGCTTACTCAGGGGTTGAATTAGTTTCAAATAGTAAAACAAGTTAATGAATCAATTGATTTGTTCGCATTTACCAATATTTCCTTCAATGGATCCTCTAGATTGTAAGCTTGATTGTTTACATTACTTAGTTTGTCTTAGTCTGTCGATTCTAGTTTTGTCATAACTAATCTACTGTATGTGTTGCAAGAAGTGCTGTGTAAACTTAAAATGTGGTGTCCGAATTGAACATGAATGAGAGGATTCTCCAGAATCCCTCCCTATGGATTTGACTCTTCTACCATCCATCCAGCTATTTTCTGAGTAGGAGATGTGGTAGGCCGAACAAGTCTTCTGACATGTGATATACTTACCGACAGCTCTATCGCTGTCTTGGTGAGTGTTGCTGGGTGGCAAAACGAGACACCTTTTACGCATGCATGAAAAGCGCTCCTATTGAAGCAACCAATTAGTAGTGCAAATCTCCGCAGCATAGAGGAGGCAGAAAGCCACTGTCTCCTGAAGGTAACACCTCCACACATTAACTATGCATTATTAAAGGCCAACCGTGTTATGGTCACCAACATATGTTACATCATGAGATTGGGGTTTTCTTGGTCTCATTTGGGGACAAAATGTAATTTTACCGCTGTAATTTCAATTTTATTTACTTTATATAGTATTGATTGATATAGCAAGATGGAATTTAGCATCTCATTTACAACTCTTTGTAGATAAACCCACAACCTAAATTGTATGTCTTTGCAAGGGGAACTTACCATTCCTGGGAACTGCCCAGGGTTGGGTGGCTGCCTGAATCTCCACTCTCATGGGAGTGTGGCTGTGATCAGGGGTAGTGCTGGTTAAGCAGGAGTGGGCAAAGAGTGAGAGAGCCCCAGTAATGAGTGGGCATGACCAAACACTGCTTCCCTGCTATATGATATGAAAATATTAACCTGCAGGCCCGAGGAAGCATAGCTTCCCTTGGAGACACCTGGTGAAAATAGGCAAGTTCCCAGATTTAGAGTGGCCTATTCTGGAGTATCCTTGAAAATGTCAGGTAAATGCCCTTTTTGTGACTGGATCTATAGCTTGTAGTCCATCTAGACTAGGGGTGACCATCAAGGGTTTTTGTACACCACATCTGACTAGAAAGATTCATATGTTCTGTTATGATGCTTCATTTTTAGCATTGACTGTCCTCTCATCCCAGGCTTCTGTATGTGGCTTTCTACATTAAAGAGAAAAAGATGTAAAATACACTATTTGCATCCCCTTTTATACTACCTAATTCCAGTAGTTATGCATGTGTGAATCTTTCCCCATTCCTCTCCCGTTCCCTTCTGTTTTCCTGCCAGATACTTTTATTGCTTTCTGAGCACTGCAATGAGAGTTACTTCATGTCATCAGCGATTGAATTACAGTTCCTGAAGCTTCCGTACTGCTGATCTATGGAAGCCACTCGATACTTCCTGACAAGCACCAGAGCTAATCCATTCACTTCTACACAGCCAATAACAAAGAGCTGGACACATCATATATGTGCATAGGCTTTTTTTTTTTGGAATTTGTACTTTTTATGTAAATCCTGTATAGACCACAATGGGAAACAGTTGCAAGAAACTAAAGCAATGATTCATTTTATACCAGATACAGTGTCCACGTTAGTAGATTATAAACTGGTTTGAGCAGGACTTTCTTATCTGACTTTCGTCAGAATTTCGGTGCTCTACTTGTTATGCCCTGTTTTACCTAACGTACAGCGCTGATCATTGGAAAATTAGAAAAATAGCGCAACCCCCCCCCAAAAAAAATCTACTTATCCACCAAGTATATGCCATATTAATTTCCATGATGTTAAATGTGGATTAAAATGCCATTCCATATCTTTCTAAGCATGCTGAGCATTGTAGTCCACAGACGGGATTAACTGGATGGAAAAAGTGGTGTCTCAAGGTTTAAAATGCTCTTGGCAAGGGGTTTAGTTTCTTCAATCCTTGTCCTTACAGTTGATGACTGTTTCTGCTGTTTCCTGACCAATTTAAATCTTACTATATTTGCTTAATCTGAGGTGGAATTAATGATCCAAAGCACATTCCTCATATGGGGTTAGACTTCTCCATTTCAGCCACAAACAGTCCGCCTTCCTTCCTTTCAGAAACTTGACCTGTACTTTTTGCTTTCATTTCTTGAAGCTTGCAGCTGGCGTTTGCATGTTTCACCTGTACGACTCAATAGGGAAAATCCTGTTACCCAAGTTCTAGTGATCCAACACTACATTCTACGTTGAAAAATGTTTCTCCTGTATGCAGCCTTCTTTGACTGTATTATTACATTATATAATTTATACCTACCACCATCATTAATGCAGCTAACTACCAAACTGCTACACGTACCTATTGTTTTAAACCTTTCTGCCACAGAGAAGAAAGTAAGATTTTTTTTTCTATATCACACAATTCAGGCTTCTCTATGCTTGAAGTTCTTCCAAGGAACTGTGAGGTCTACTTGGGATACAGCCATAATGCTATCAAGGTATAAAACTCAGGAGAGTGTGGCCGATTCCTGAACTCTGTTTTATACATGTTAAGAGGAATCAAGAAAGAGGTTTCCATTCCTGAATTAAAAGCCAGGCCTTGTGATTGCTAACGTGAACCTGTCATCCAAAAAGTACTCAGATTCCACGTTTTGTTTTAGGGTTTTCTTTCTTTTTTCATAACCATTTTGTTACTAAATAGATGTAAGGACCCACTGTAACATTAGGTAGGCTATAGCTTCGCACGAAGACTTTTATGTATACAAATGTCTGAGAACTTAATGCGTTTTTCTCTAAGACGTACTTCCCCAGGCCTACCTTCAGCCTCTGGGTGAGGGAGTTTAGCATGATTTTGCCCATTCACTATACCTTTAAAACGTAACTGGAACTACTCCTGCGCTGTCATCACATCACGTTCCCAGGTATGTGTAGACATTTGCTATCAATTCTCTATTAGACCAAAAACTATTCAGACAAATTATTTGTTTCATTTTTGTGAATTTACCGACAATGATTTTGTTTCCTGCCCTTTCCTCCGCTTCTTCTCTTGGCTGTTCTTGTTCTGCTATTTTTTTTCTTCTTTCTTCGTCCACTTTTTCCTTGTATCAACGCGGTTAACCAGGCCTCACGAAGCACTTCCACAAAAAGGAGGAGCAGGTTTGCATGGAGGCTTCGTCCTTTTGGCCTGGTTAACAGTCCTGATACTTGGGAGAAGCGGACGAAGACAGAAGAACAAAAAGAGGCAAGAGAAGAAGCTAAGCTCTGGAAAAGGAGGCAGCCTGTGGAGAAGGTAGGGAAACATTGAAAGAGTAAATTAAAGTGTGAAAAAATAACAAAATCCAAACAAAAATGTTAAGCTCTCTGCTTCATTTTTCTTTGTTTCATCGGGGACTCCTCCTTCTTTTTGGATATTCATACAAATTGAAGAAATCTGCAAATTAAATTAAAATTACAATTTGTACGAATAGGAATGCACTGGTCCTATTACTTCCTATTACTTCTTACTACCCAGAATTTAACAGAGCTGATTATAGAAGTATCACAAGCAACAATGTTACATAGGTAGATAAGATTGTATATTTATGTTTACTTTATAACACACTCATTTGTCATTCTACTTTTTTTTACTCCATTTTGTCTTTTCATAACAAATCGCATGATTTGTAATTTCATAAGACTTTTCAAATCACTTGATTTTACTACATCCCAAGAAAACAAAAACAAAAAATGCTGATGGTCTCTCTTAGAGATAGAAGACCTTGTTCTTCTCTGATGCATAAGATTTTTTCCACCTGTGGTATGTGTAGACCAAGGGATGCTTTTGTCAGGCCCAGTACTTATCAGACCCATCTTAAGTTGGCATTATAGGTAAATAATATCTGTGAGAAATACGAAAAAATGGTCAATATTAAGGGTGACCATTATTAATGCTCACCATTAGTGGTCAGAAGAGATAGCCTAATAGTACAGCTGTTGGTATATTCATCCCAGGTTATTGAACAAGCAACATAATACGTTTAATATGTAGTTTCTATGTTAAAACGAACAAAAACATAGATAATAAGGTGTCATTAAGTAAGCACTTGGGTGGAGTAAATAGCCTTGAAAATAATTCACATATGTAGCATAGGTGCAGAAATGCTAATTATGAGAAATATGAGCTGCGTCCCCTCAGGGTAACGTAATTTGGTATAATGCAAAAGGTTGTGCACATGCTTTACAGGGCATAAGTCATCTGTAGTTAAGAATCCATAAATTACAACAATTTTGAACGATGAATTGTTTTCCAAATGTTAAACATAAAATTCTATATACCGTTGATTGCTATTAAATCAGGGAGCCAGGAGGAGGGGGGGCAAGGCTGAGGATGCATTATTAAGTCTCAGGGGGCAGAGTGGCATATAGGGGGGTATAAGGCATATCTGGGGGGCAGAGTGGTTAATGTGCATAACTGGGGGGCAGGTTGTCAAATAAAAGGAAATAAAAACAAGAAATGCATTTTTCTCAATCATAGTAATTATAGTTTGTATTAAATATGAAAAAATAGTTTACATGTGAATTAACATTTACTAGTAAAACTTTTTTCTATAGGGTCGTCTTATATTCAGGCATTTTCTTTTTTTAATTACCGTAATATTCAAATTTGGGGTTATAATCAAGCAAATGTGGTCCTATTGTGTTACATATTACATATGTGTTACATATACAACCAACGTTAACAGATATTGTAAACTATGTGTATATATATATATACATATCAGATGACTAGCTAGACACATTACATTATCCGAGCTGTCATTATTTAACACTGCAACACTTCATTCATCTGTGTTACTAGCACAAGAACGAAATCGCTGCCAACATCTTTGTTTGTATTCTAAGGGAAAAAAATGTCAGCAAACCTTCCAAAACCACTTTAACTTTGGATAATATAAAATGCCAAGCAGCAGTTTATTAACATTTAATGTTTTTTTTTTTTTAATACAAGAGCCTATTTGGAGTAAAATATATAGTATGTGTTTTCACTTAGTTACCAGTCTGGTATATCCATTAATCAGCCCCACTGAGAATTCTTCATGACTACACTTGTGCCGAGAACACAAATCAATCTGTTTTTGAATCACTAAATCTGAAGCAGTTTGCAAATGAAGTGTTTTTGTATATTGCCTGTGTCGTATTGACGATGGATATAGGAATTGCTTCCATAAGGTTTGGCCTGTTATATCCCGATGGATGGTAGCGAAAGAAAAATAGTATCAATTTGCCAACAAATCTACATCCCAGTGTCTTCTGACATTGGACTTGGACTGGGGTCCTTATACATGTTTCTGGAGTCTTTGTTATGCTATAACTACAGCCAGTGGTGTATTTACCTTTGGGGCTGCCCTAGGCCCGACCTTCCTCCGCGGTCACCATCCATTAAAGGGCTCGCAACGCCTTTAAGACACAAAAATGGCACTGTGTTTTAAAGGACACAGCGTCAAAAAGGTTAGTTGGGGAGATCAAAAATCCCCTATTCATTGTGCAGTGGGACACTGGGGGTTTTTATCATCCAAGGGGGCTATCTGCTCCCCTCATTTTATATAAGGGGACTGTCGCCACTCGTTTTAGGCCTAGGTCAGGACACATCACTTACTACAGCACAACACTAAGTATGTCAAAATATTACTCACACTTCCTTTGTTGTCGAAAATGTTGTTTTTTGTCAGTCCCCAGGATTCTGTAAATATATATAAGGAGTCTCACCGAGATTCAATCACAATTCTTATTATTTATATTATATATTTGCTAAACTATGATTCTACTCATATCAGGCACAGTCTCTGTAGCCTAGGCCTCAGAACCAGCATTGGGATATGATGTCATATGCTTACACTCAGCACAGAAAAAGATGGCTGGTACATCTAAATACACCTGAATACACCACTAGACCTCATCACAATTTACAAATACATCGACCTTGAAGGGAAAGTCTTTATCCCGTGGGCACTGCAGATAACAGGAGGCCACTTATTACGGTTAGTGGAAGACCTTGGATGTCCTGACCACAAGTACTCTGAAGGCTTTTTGTCAAGAAACAGTGTTCATGAGTACAAAGAGTAATTAAAAGCTGTGGATCCTGGATTATTCTGACTGCTTGCAAAGGATTTTTTCCTCTTTCTGAACAAAACTGTACCTAAATGTTTTTTTTCTATCATTAACAGAATGCATTTAGGGGACATTGAACTCAATGGACTGTTTCTGTGCTACCTTCCTATAAATATATACATAAAGAAATACAAATCCCAGCAAGTTTTTCCTCCAAAAAGGAGCCAGACAGGTGAAGTGCAGATTTAAAGGACAATTTTCTCCAATTCCAAAATGTTTCAAATTTAGCAAGTAAGTCCCATAGTCGTTGACATTAATGTTTTGGACTTACAGGGGCAAATTCTCAGGAAGGTTAAGAGGATCAATGAGCACAGGTTTGAGAACATTTGATTACAAAGTGCTTTTTTTTGTGATTTACTTTTAAAAATTTTCAGACCACCGTACGTTAGTCCGAGGAGTGTTCCTCCCCAGAAACGACTTAACAATATCTATACAATTGCACTCATTCAGAATATTGCATTTTAAGCCTAAAAAATGTAGCTTGACGAGTGTAAGTATTTTAGGAATCAAACTCCACCTATATGACATTCAGTTGGAGAAAGCTGGCATTTAGCATGTTTTCTATTCTGGTAACGGTTGCTTTTTTTGCTCAAATTGCCTGTTTATGGCATTGATAAATCATTTTCCTTTTCTCCTCTTGCTCAATTACTTCTGTTTTGGCAAACTTTTTGTATAACTGCACATTCGTCTTCATGAAGAAACCTGTAAGTCATAAAATTCTTACAATTTCCTGTTTATAGTATTCATTTAAGTAAATTCTGTATTACAATCTGAAATGTGACTGTTTCTCCTACTTTTAGTAGCATGTTTTATATCACCTTGACCATTTTTACTTATAAGAGCAGTTTGTTTTTATTGTGAAGCAGTTCCTGATTGCCTGTAAATACAACCTCATAGCTGATAAAAAGTTATGTCTACCCCATTGTTAAGTTGCTGATTGATTCAGACAGGGCAGGTTACAAAGATCTCTCCCTCTTATAGGGCAGTGGCTTCAGGATGGGTGGGGCTAGCCTTGCGTTAAGGCGTGGTTAGTTTTGCGTGGAGGCAGGGTTAGCCCCAGATAGCCTTAAATGGACTGGGAGTGGTCATAGCCAAACGCCACTCCCCTGCACAAGTGGAAAGTTAGCTGGAGACTCAGGGAAGTGGCACTTCACCTGGAGACTCTGGGCCAAACACAGAAGTTCCAAGGTTGACTTTTTGGATAAGCCACAGATCTTAAACCAAATATCTCTAAGCACTAATTAGCAAAAAAACACGATCTGTTTTGAATAAATTCATTAAATTATGGTAAATGTCATGAAAGTAATAGTTCCCCAAAACAAATTGGTTGTGATTGCATAAATGAGTGATGGGGGAGGGTTGGCAAGGTGGGGCAGAGGGCACAATTGTCCCCTGGGCTGTTCTGGTTTTAAGATTTGGGGCAGCTACCTCACACTTTTTATTATGTATTATAAGTAAGTTGGCATTTCTGCAACGTCTGGATCAATTTTCTGCACCTTTTACTGGTTTTCTATCCACTACCTTTCTGTAAATATGTTTTGGATTGTGCACATTGACCACGTTCACTGCCTCATGGGCTTTGGGCTGCTTTATTACATGGCCCCTTGGATGGTCTTGCCTTCTGGGCTAAATGTTGCCAGTGATTTCTTGAACATGATGGGTATTGACTTGCTGCAGCAAACATCTCCCTGTTTTGTCTCTTTTAAATTGTCCAGCATTTACATTACCCAGTTGGCATTAGGTTTAAGTGTGGACATATTCTATTGTATACTGTGTATATATAATAGAAAGAAACTCCATGCATACATACATATGTTTCCATGTCATGGAGGGCAAAGATTTATACATGAAAGCAGGAGTTAAAAGGAGAGTTACACATTCAACTCCACTTCACTATACTGTACATTACAGACATACCAACATTTGTCTTCCTGGATCGCAACACAGGCTAAGGGGGAGCAGGGTCACCACCTCTGCATGACCCTGCATCGTTGAGTTTCAAGATACTCAGTACAGATACTGGGTAGTTTGGAGCTAATTTCCAACAACTTCAAATTTGATGAGACAGGCCCGACAAAACAGGACTGTCCCAACAAATTCAGGACCGTTGACAGGTATGACATTACAAAGGTCAAACCCAATTGAGCTTCTGTTGCAAGAAGAACTTGAATTTGTTTTTTTTTATAATACATAGTTAAAGCAGTGAGATTTAAAGTCACTTTATTGAATGAGCTATACATTATACAGGGCTGCCAGGGATGGCCCTTTATAATGCACAATAAACTCTGTGATTTGAAACCACAACCCTCTCGCCAGCTCTTTGATTTCTGAGTAAAACCTAAAGGCTTCCCTTGCTGGTCTTTCATCTAAGTCAAGAACGTCTGGGTCATGTTATGCTCAATTAAGCAACTCGGTAAAATATTTTTTTACAACCATAAAAAGCTATTTTAGCTTGAAAACAAACAATTATCCTTTTATTCTTTCCTTCATGCAACACTAATGCTCAGCATGGGGCAAGGAATACTGCCCCTGTTATAAGCTTAATTATTCTAACACTAGACCTCACAAAGTACAACATCACTGATCAGTTTAATGTCTTTTTACAGGCCTGTAAAGCTCTTCAGTGTTCTCCCAGAAAAATGCACATTGATGAATGATGGAAGCACCTGAATACCTTGACTTGGATGAAATTGATTTTACTGATGATATATCTGTAAGTATATTGTCACCAAGTGTATATTTATTTTACTGTAGTGAATTGGTATAATCTGGTCTAAAATGCTAGTATGCCATTATAGTACTTGGCCACTACCATGCTTTCTCAATGAGATGCAAGCAGTACATTTACCAATTTCCCTTGGTCCCACCTTGGACATTGGACCATGTGCCGTGACACACATGGACCCTCCTGCAATCTGGGTGGCATACGTTAATCACACTCCACTCACATTGGCACCAGTTGTAATAAACAGGGCATTTTATGGAACAGCTAAAGCATAAGAATATTTTTCGGTGCAAATTCGGGACTGTTTGCAGCTATGTACAAGATATCCCAAAAAGGATGATAATTTAATAGCCAACAGAAACTAACTGGCCCTTTCCTACCTCCATTTGTTATTCAATTCCTATTGATAATAATGGCCATCTCTGCTGGGAGGTAATCACAGATATTAACAACCTTGAACAACAAAAGTAATCTTAAGAAGCCTGGTAGTCTCTTCCCTGGTCATCATGCTTTTATTCGTTTGCAGTACATTTGGTCAAATCTATCAACCAAAACAGTGTTTAGGTGACAGCACACAGGACCGCTGTGTAAACAATTAAAAAAAGATCAGTTCTTTATAATAACAAATAAGCAATTTGCACAAGGAAGAGGTTTTAAATGCTTACAGCAAATTATTGTTAATTGTGTCAATTAATTAACCTATGTGGAAATGAGCAAACAGTGTTTAGAAATAGGCAAAGCCAGCAGATTAGTTCTTCTTTTGATCTATATTTATACTTCCACAATGTTTATCTTTATTTTTGACCGTCTCCTAAATTATATTACATGGTATTTAGGTAATTGGATCTCTCCGGTTCTAAATAAAATTATAATTCTAATTTAGGTTGTTACTATTGGCAAAAACTACTAGACAGCCTGTAAGACATTACAGAGCAGGGCAAGGCAACCTTAGACTAACAGCTGGAAGATTGTCGGTTGCCATGAGAGTCCACAGAACTTTTTCCAAGAGGAGGCCAAAGCCAAGAGGTTATTTATAATGATACATTTTGGTTGAAAATGTAAAGGTTGGTCTTATCACCATAGCGATTAAAGCACCATGCAGCCCCACCAGAGAAGAATGCATATTAAATTGCTTTTTAAGTACGACCCTCGCCGTTATCCAGTTGTCACGCCAGTTTTAGGCTGCTTGAAGCAGCCAATTGCTTGCAGCAAAGCTGCCCTATTAAAATCAGCGTAAGCGCTTTCTGTGCACGAATTCTCGTTACAAGAGCTGGTTGGCAGGGAGTATATCATTACAACCCAGGGATCGAGGAAATAAATAGTGGGGATTCTGTTGAGGGGTTATATGTTAATTCGCATCTCCCTTCTTGAGAATCCCCACTAAGAATGTGTGCGCACAGCCCATCTGGCAGCCATGTTTGCAGCTTTCATTTGGAGTGTCACCTTTAGCTGCTATGGTGATAAGCCCATAAGCTTTAAAAATGCACACCAAAATTGGTCTTTTAAAACAACTTCCAACTTTCATTCCTCCTTGTTTTTTTTTTAGTCTCAGAACTTTCAAAATAATATGGAAGTATGGAAGAATGACTGCATATACTTATTAAATGCTTTTCCAGTCAGTCTATACACACGTGCTAGAATGTCTGCATAGGTGTCTGAATGTGCTTTTGATACTTTCATATATAATTCAAGCTCTATGTCCAGTAGGTTGACCAGATGGTTCCTTTTTTATGAGAAAAAGCATTGTAAAGGGCAGCAATTATTATGGAGTAAACCTATTTTCTATAAGCCTGAATTGAGCCATATGGCTACCATACCATAAAGGTCCTGTTATATTCACCTTATGTGTGCTGTTAAAATGAATTTAAATGAGGCATGGGCAAAGCTGAGCTTCCTTTTTTTGAGTCTTTCCCCAACTCTACTTAATTTTTCCCACGAACGTGTAAGCCGGAAAAGCCTTTTTTATGTGTTAAAAGGTGGTTTCCGTTTTCCTCCAATTGACACGTCACCTTCTATGACTTCCTGTATAAAGTGCCCATTGTTTTCAGACAGAGGCTTAGCCTGTTCATGAAATATTATTACAGCAAATACCTCTTTGCAGAACTGGAACATTATGCAGAACGAACAGCAAATTTGTAAAAGAGAGTTATTGCCTCTTTACTAGTCTCTCTTAATTCCCCTTTAACTCCTTGTATTAGCTTGGACCCATTAAAGAACAGATTGTTGAAAGAGAGGAAAAAGCTGTTGCTACATTTCCCAGCACACATGTTTACCCTTTGACTCCTGCAAAGAAGGATCATAATACTGATAAAATGGAAATTCTTTATAATTTCTATAATATTGTGAAGGTTCTGTTCTTCCTACTCCTAGACAAAGAATCAACAGATAGGAACCATTCAGCACATCTGGTTCGTGATGCAAAGATTCAAACCTTAATCAGTCCTTGGTCTCGTCTTAGATTCTTATATTACTGTGTTAAACTCTACCACTTCTGCTGGGAGGATGGTACACTTATCTACCGCCTTCACGATGGGTAAACAGTGTATTCAAAAGACGATTGCTAGTTCTGTTGCTTCCCCCAAAGAATAATCATGTCAATCCTTTCCTCTTTCCTCAATATTTTTTTTGCCAGGAACATTTAATTGTTATGTGTCATGAAAGCAGGCTCTGATATGCTGTTACATAAAAACATCAACTATGAAGCTGTTAGGTGTTGTTTTCCCCTGTGTGATGCCAGTCACTGGTCCCTGGAGGACCTTATTGCACGCTGGGCAGGCTTTCAAACATCCTTTGAAGATAACTGCTTGGATGCTCTTCATGGTTAACCATTAAGGATGGAGTCTGGCCAGGTTTCTAGATAATACTTATGCCAGAATCTCCTATAAAAAAGAGATATTATCTAATATACATGGCCGATGTTGTTAATCCTTCATGTACTCTGCATATATGTATTTACATGCCATATTCTATGCATGGGGGTCATGAAATAAGCACAAGATGTTTGGGCAGAAGAGAAGCAGCAGTAAGAAGAGCACGAGTGTGAATAAGCAACTGTGAATTAACATCACCGCCTCTTGGCTCCAGAGCAAATGTATGGGGAGTCTAACCCTATTCATCAAGAGCAACCTGGTTATGACAATCAGTCTGGTAATTGAGGTGCTATCAGGCACTTCCCAGTCAATTGCCAGTCTGTGCCTGCTGGTATTTGCATGGTATGCCTTCTACCCATGTTTTTTAAACACCCCAAGCAGTTGCCTGTGGCTGCTGACCACTTGCTGGTATCTCATGGGCAATACAGTTGTTGAATAGGCTGTAAAGAATGTCTCTTATGTGTCATTCCCCTACCTTCCTGTTACTGCTCTTGCCACATTGCACACTGACATGGAGGGGGTCTGGGGGTTCATCCCACCTAGTTTGCGAAAACATGGACGCTGGAAGCAACCATCTTGTTTTTCTAATACAAGTGGCCAAGTTTGTGTATAATTATTTGATTTTTTAAAATAACCACCCTATGCTAATATATCAGAAGGCTGCAACAGAATTCAGTAAACAAAACTGTCGGAGGACAGTTCAGTCAAAGTTGAAAAAAAAAAGATTATATTGATTTTTGATCGATAAACTTAGTTTATCCCCCAAATATACAAAACAGAAATGTTTAATTGCATTGAAGATTCCAACTTACTTTGCTTGCAAACCATCCAGTAGTCAGTACAACCTAATAGATATTCCAACATAGTAAAGTTACAGCAAGATACACTATATGGACGAAAGTATTGCGACACCTGACCATTACGCCAACAGGGACTTTTATGACATTCTAAATACATAGGCATTAATAAGGAGCTGCCCCCCCATGCAGCTATAGCAACTTCCATTCTGGCTCGCAATCTCTGTTCCAGTTCATCCCAAAGATGTTCGATGGGGTTGAGGTCAGGGCTCTGTGGGGGCCAGTCAAGTGCTTCCACACCAAACTCATCCAACCATGACTTTATGGACCTTGCTTTGTGTACTGGGGTACAGTCATGCCAAGTTGGACATTCACTTATTATTATCCCTATTTACTATTGCCAGTTATCTAAGTAGGTAATTTTGTTGCAGGTTACTTTCATATGTCCTTCTTTTTTCATCTTATTTATTTACAATGTGTTGAATAGCAATGGCATTTCTGGGAGTTACGCCTTTATGAGAAAGTATGCTGTGATTTAAAATTATCCACAGCAAGTGGGCACAAAACCTATTTTTGTTTCTGCCATTTAGAAATAATTAGCCAGCTGATCAAGCAAAAGAAAACAGAGGTTACGGAAACAAAAATACTGTCAATAATCGTAGTTACATAGTTACACACTTTTAGAAATATTACCAGCTAACAGTGATATAATTTGACCATAAACTCTTGGCAGATGTTCTAGTAATAGCCATAGTTCCACAGCAACAATCCTGATGCTCCTTAGCTGAACCTGAAATTTAAGTAAGGTTATGGTTTTGCTAAAAAAAATGACTCCCTTTTGTATTATTGAATTTTTATTCTTGACTTTGGAATGATGAAGATGGAATCCTGGGTCATGAGAACTTTATGTAAAATGTTCTTAAATTTTATAGCCAAAAAAGACACAACAAAAATAATATACAGATGTAACCTGTGGGCCGTACTGTTTTGTCCGCCAAAATATTCCAACGTTCCTATTAGGGTTGAATAATTTTCTAAAAGGTACATTCTCTAGGGCCATATTTTCAATAAGGTAGACCAACTATGTGTTTACTAAGACCTAATTCTTCACCTCCTACATGTATTTTGTTTTATTATCTTATTGAATTTTGGTTGCTTGAAAAGCATGTTTTTTGTTATAGTTTTATCACATGCAATTCCAGTCAAAAAGAATGTTAATCCCAAATGAGGGGGGGGGTGTAAGACCTATCTATTTTTGTATTGAATTGATTTTTTAAAACAGGTTTGGCATTTTTCCCAACTTTAAAAGATCTAATTCATGTACATTGTGATATCACCTACAACTCTGGTCACAAATTGGCAGCAGTATGACATCATACAAAGCACTGTTCACATTAAATGACTTGAATTGTCATATCATGGGACATTCTTCCCACTGAGCATCTGATCTCCTCCCCATTTTGTCTTCCGCCACCATGGACGCTTAGCTTTTTGGATGTCATAGGACATTTTCTGGGGCTACCAACCACCATGTTTAACCCCTTAAGGACAATGGGCAGTCCCTAAACCCATTGAAAACAATGCATTTTGAGCCCGTACATGTACGGACTTTGTCATTAAGGGGTTAAAAGGAGGATCTGAAACAACACATCATCATTTAAACATACTGTAAAGTAATCTAAACAGGATTTGCTGAACTTTTCTATTAAAAATATATTGTGGTTTTCTATTCCTTTAAGATGCTTAAAACTGTGCTCGGAAAATTGTCGTCTTTGTGCTGTATTTTAGCTATAGTTTCTCTTTAATCTTACCCAAAAGACAATTTAATATCCAATAAAAGGACAAAGAACAAAGAGATACGGTTCTACGCTGGAACAAGACACCAAGACATGACTAGTGACTTCTTTCTTGTGGTTGAATTATTCATTTTTACAGTCCCATTTTCTATTTTCACAATGTGCTGAAAATAGCTCTTCACTTGTAAGGTTTATGCATGTCTTTGGAAAGCCTTTGTTTTTATTTTCCACATTTGTTGTTGACTTGCATGATTTAGATGACATTTAAAAAATGTTTTCGGTATTTGCCTTACACAACATTGTGGTTGTTAAGGAATTTGAAATAACGCCCTTCGCGGACCGTGTTAATATTAGTTAATGTTTTTATAATGATGTGAGTGGAAATATAGAGACACATGACACATAGAATATTAAATCACAGTTATTTAAACCAACACTTCAGATTCATTTAGTAAGCTTTATAAATGGGGTGCCTTTATTTATATAGCCAACCAATTATTTATACATTGTTATCTTTAAATGTTAAGTACAATAAAATTAGATAGATAGATAAATAGATAGGTAGATAGATAGATAGATAGATAGATTCTTGCTCTTTTACACACTATATGCAGTGTTCAACCACCAAAAATAACAAATCCAAAAAATGTGTGAATGCAACACACCCTTCGAAATACGTGCAAAATGCTAAATGTATACCAGGAAAATGTCTTATTTATATGCACAATCCAAGCACATATGGGAATAAAAGAATACATGAAATAACCATGATGATATTTCTGTGAGATTACCCTAATGATTTTGATACGGTACAGTGGTTTATAAGGAGGTGTGCTCTGGATATTTTATTGTGCAATTAGTAAACAGGACATATATATATATATATATATATATATATATATATATATATATATATAAATATATACATACATACATAACAATTTGGACTTGCAGAAACAATACATGGTAGGTATGGTTAACCTTCTTTAGAAAGCTATAACTAGTGCCTCCTGTAAGACAACAATTGACAGGTCCATGTGGACAAAACATAAATACTATCCATGCAAAATGATCACTAAACCCAGCAAACAGAAAAATACTTTGATAATTGTTATTTTATTGTTAATGTATTTTTAACTTTTCTTTTCCTATCTGGTATATAATATTGTAATGTAATTTATTGTTAAATCAATAATAAGACATAATATATAAAAAAAAGAAACAATAACATATTCCTTTTAAAACTGTTTCTTGTTAAAGTAAAAATAGACCAAGTCTAAATTTGGGCTGTACAAAAATATATCTTGCTGTTCATTGGGAGTCCGGGGGCATAAGGTTTTGATGATACAGATTTGTTAGTCTAACTTCATTCCCTGATATTATAGTATTTTATATACACAGTGTCATATATCTGAATGTAAACTCACAGAGTAAATGGAACCAGACACTGAATTATGTTTCATGAATACGTTTACATTTGCTTCCTGAACTTCAATTTTAGGGATTTCTTTCCTAATTATTACAACATACACAATGTTTAATTTTATAGTATTAGTGGATACTATATCCCCCTCACATCTGAAAAAGATTGAAGTAAACTTAATGTCCCCCATGTGGACTGTTAACTCTTTCAAAGCTTTGGGATTTCCATGGATGAAATAATAGGGCATCTACGATGTTGGAAGAAGCAGCAGATATCCCTCAGAGGTCATTCTCCACATGAGATGGAGTTGGTGCCAACGGTTTAACGTTTTGGTTCTTGCTACTTCTTTAATGCATGGAAGAGATGGGATTTTAATTTGACTAATATATTTGGAAATATATAAGACTTAATAATCATTTTTTTTCATTTTGTGTCTTCTAGTATTCGATAACATCCCTTAAAACAATTCCAGAGCTATGCAGAAGATGTGATGCGACAAATGAAGACAGATCTGGTATGAATGTTTCCATATGGGCTCACTTCTGACATTACCTGAAGAGCAGAACTAAACATGTTTTTCACAAACCTGTATATCTTGTGATGTGTTGCATAACTTGAACCTGAATACAGCCATATCCTGAGAGCAATTATTTTCTAATTGTCTGATATGGCCAGCTGTAGTAACGTGTAATTTACTAATGGAAAGCGTGCTTTACAAATCATTCCAGAAGATATAGGGATGTCCATTGGAGAGTGGAATTAAGTATCATAGTTTTTTACAGCAAGAACATTGGGTTTTTCATTCAGACCACTGAATACCATTATTTACACATTTATAACAATCCTAGTTTGAAATTAAGCTAGCTCTAGAAGCTCTGTATCTTGATAAGTCAACCTCTTGTTTCTCAAACTATTATTAAACCATTGGCCCCATGCATATCTGCTCATCATAAGTAGATTTGTTGTTTAACAACACGTTGAGCATTTCTACTCTCTGATCTGACTACCTGGACCCCAGTTTTTATTTTATTTTACTTATATGTGGCTGGATTTCTGGCAGATATTACTAGGTTGCCCAATCAAACAACAGTAAAGAAAGACCCAGTAAAATATATTAAAATAATCGCTATAATCTTATCCAGTTAAATGATTGGTAAAGTAAGATGGTCTTCAACAAATTTACCCACAACTATCAACGTTTAGATTATAGATCCTTTAACTAACTTTTTATTGTACAGTATACTAATATCCTCCTAAACATGATTTGACCACGTCTGCAATACACTTCATTTTGCTTAATCATGTGTACCTATAGCCTATAGAATTCACCATCACATTTATAGGGCATCATGGGAAATGATGTCTCCCAGAATGGGGAGCCTGTAATTAGAATTGCATTTTTTGTATTAGAAAATGTTGAAATAGTAAAGTAATCCAGAACCAGGAATTTATGTTAAGCATCTTGGACTTTTTAAGACTTTACATTTATCTGTAGTTTACCGTTACCTCTAATTATCTTGTACATCTTTTCAGGTACTTTGTTAAGTACCAGACAATTTAGATAGCATTGTTTTACAGAACACAGAATAAGTATTTATGGCTTAAACTAAATAGAGTTCTTTAATTTCCAAATGAACGCAGTGGTGTTTCCGTTTAGGTGGCTTGTCTTCTGCTTGTGCTTTGAACAGTTGATATACAAGCACTTGTGCCAAGCAAAACAATCATTACATTGTAAGACTAAGAAATGTTGTTTTTATGACAACAATCTGTGTTGAAATTAAGTTAATAGTAGTAGTCATGAAATAACGTATTAATGTATAGTTTAACGGGGCCACTGCAGCTAAGGTCGTTGAATTTATTAAATTTTAGTATATGCTCAGCAGGCGCTCTGCAGAATTAGAGGAAGTATATTATAGCTGTAGTTGAAGGGTCAGTTGAAGATACAGTTTCACGCACACAGGTATTTGGCTAATGTAGAAATGTCATGGGTTAAGCAAGCAATAGGTTTTTGCAGGAAACGTATGAATGAAAGTCCCTGGGATTTGAACAAGTTCTATATATTTATTTATTTTTTTCACTAATGTGTTGTGTGGATTAATGTTTTATTGAAAGATTTATGAACATTGTACTGAGCCGATGCTTACCAGCAGGTAACGTTAGGACTGCAGTGGCCACATCATTCTCTAAGAGTTGGCTAACAGGTAGCCATCAATCGTTGGTGCTCAAGGTGCTTAAAAACACAATACAAATTTGGGTTATTAAAACTTTATTTAGAGTAACTGACTTTATGTACAACTTTTGTTTTTCAGGACTTCATGTTCATCAGCTAATCCAGTATTTTGTTAGTAATGTTCTTGGTACAGGATACATGTGGTCACAAACTATGTCTTTATATGTTTAATATGTCTTTTTCCTCTCCCCATAAGACATCAAAACTTGATTGTTTATTGGTATTTATTTATTATATGTATATTTTATTGTCTATCCATGCATACTTAAAGCTTCCCCAACTTCTGCTGGGTAACCTAAACAACTCCTCTTGAGATTCAAAATCACTTAAGTCAGGAAGATGACGAAACATAAGCCCAAACTTTATTTTTCTTTTATACATTTTTTGAGTTTTGGCGTAATCTTCAACCATATTATTGAGGTTTAACACCTACAGTTTTTAAGGTTCTCATACCTGATGCTAGATATTGCCACAAAGGTTCATAAACAGCGACTGCCTGCGTCTTGTTTACTTTGTTCCCCGGGGGCAAAAATGTACTGTATGTTTTGCAGAGAACACCCATTAAAGTCATGTTATTCATTCAAAAATGCGATAATCTAGATTCCCCTTTCTAATTTTCTGGATATTTTCCAAAGAATAATAATGTTGCAGTTGGCTTTCTAAAAAAAATGTGCTCTCAGCTTTCTAGAACAAGAAGAAAAAGTAGTTTTTCTTTTAAGACTAAAAGACTGGAAAGATTAGAATGTCATGAAGAAATAGAGGATTTATAAACACTATAAGAGCAAGTGATGTATCATTTTGTAGTAAATATGCAGACAAAATCTTTACTACAAACAAACAGCCCATTATCTATCGCAAATGTTTGGACTGAGAAGGACACTAAGTATTCTTATCCAAATCTGTCAACCATGCTATTATAAGAACATAATCCCATTGTCCAGTCATTGGAGGATCGTGCGAGGGAACGGCGCCACCTACAGTAGAAACTAACTAAAATATTATCTTGTGTAAATGTTATTTAAGGTGGTGGCCACAAACCATAAATCATCCTTAAGCTAAACGAATTCTTCCCGCAGTCCTGGGACTACAGTCAAGTCAAGTGAGTTTGGCCAATCATGGCAGGAGTTTTAAATTTAAGATTTTATGTCATTTGGCTTCCCTTGAAACACTCTTTTAGTATAAAACCTTTTTATTGCAGAAAAGAAATATATAATCATTTTCTGGGAGACAGTAGCAGTAGTGGATAGCAACAGCGTTAGTGCTGATTGTTTCTGGTAGATTACCCTAACTGGTGCAAAACGCACATAAATAACTAATATGCAGCATTCAAAAACATTATATATGTTTTATATGGTGCATTTTAAATAATGCTGCTTTAAAAAAAAGATGCTAGCCCCAAGAATGTCTAGCCCGCTGCTTTAATGTTTATTACAATATGGCGCCCATCGACCTACAGGATTGAAAATGTATCATTTAGTATTGTGGTTGTGAACATGTGTATATATATATATATTATATATATATGATTCACGTGACACTAATGGAGATGGCTCTTCGGTACAAACCTTTTCATGTTGAGCATGTTTCACTGTACTGGTTCCTGTTTTTTTGCGAGGTTGGATCCCGTATACTTTAGCCTGCCTTGGTAGTTTTTAGTCATGTCTACACTCATCATGCACTCCTCAAAAGTGGTTTGGTTTGGAGACATTTAACAGGTCTAATATGTTGAATTAAGGCCATGCACATTGGAACGCACTATAGGAACTTCTAAATGTACTCCATGCGCCAGGGAAATCGAGTGTTTCCTCCAAGTGTCCTTGCCATCATGCATGATATCACTGGCAGGCTGATGCCAAAGTGAACACAGCTCATGAATCTGCACTGTATCTTCGTACTGTCAACATTACGAAAATGTATTCAAGACTAAGGACCAAGTGGGGTGGGAGTTAATATCCTTCCTAAAAGCCCTTTCAGAAACCTGAAGGAAAAAGTGTAAGCAGCTCGAATGCTGCATACATATGAGTAAAAAAATCAGCATTTGCTGATGTCAATGCCACCAAAATGAGTAAGAGGTGCATTAACTAATTAAATTAGGAACTGGCTCACTTTCCATGTGAGTCAAATATTTTTCAACTGCTTGGCTTCTGCTACTAAGATTTGAGTTAAATCCCCCCCCCATTAACGGTATATTACGCAGTGCCAACTCTGCCCTTCTTGCAGACACTTCATGAGGTTGGTGCTTCAAAGCACATAGTGCAAACTCCCTGGTTGGAGAATCCTTTTTTTAAGTTTTGAATGTATTAAATATTCTATTTTAAATATGAAGACAGGTTCCAAACAGCAGAATGTGATGGAATGCTTTCATTTAACTGCAATTCCAGTGTGTCACTCACTCCTAATTAAAACAATCCATTATTTGTAAACTGCCTGATGCTTTTCAGGACCCAACAAGATTAAAGGTTAAATTAACTGCAACTGTTCAACAAACATGACACCATCTGCTTCATACAGTCAGAAGACACATTACCCCACGTAAAGAACAACAACTCCCAGCTGAAACAGGTAAAATAAGATCACAGTTTGAAAGCCACACTCGGTTCATTGTAGAGAAGATCATATACAGAAGGTTCGTTGACTCAGCTGCCTTGGACCTCTTATACTAGGTCCTGTGTCATTGTTCTAATCAAAGAAGTAAATACATGGTAGCTCGTGAAATAGCAGCGCCGTTAAGTTCATGTTCAGGTTAGAAGCCAGAACAGCAGATCTGTGGCTGCGAGATTGACAAGAAGCTGAAAGTGTAGCCGTCTCTTCCCTGCTGGCCAGACCATTGTGCAGAAAGAAGTGTTTTCATAAGGCTTAGACAGAATTCATTTCCATGCACTGCCTTTAATGGATCCTGTCAGAGAAAAACAGCTGGAAAGCATATGGTATCCATTTCCCTGTATCACTTGGAAAAAATTTCACATGTAAATAAAACCAACATAAAAGTGTAGCCCTTGAACCCGAAATCTTACACAAGACATAAATAATTCGGCACAATGCCATCTTTGTACTGGACAGATGACTTACCATGATCTCCTTTGTCCAGAGATAAGGCTTATATATGTTATCTTTTTCGGCCCTTACATCATTTGAATTAACTCTTTGAGGGCCACATAACCTCACATTATAATGCAAGGCAATGCAATTTGCCACACTACCTTGATAACCAGCTAATCCAATAATAGCCTTAAATAATACAATAACAAGGATTTTATTACACTGTGGTTTATACAGTATGTTCCATATTATGTACATAATGTGGCACCTTATTTTTAATAGAGATAAGAATGCCTACTCAGCATTAAGAAAATATCCACTGTACAAGAGACAGAAAGATGTTTCCAAAGTGGTGTTTATGTTAAATTTAGACACAGTAATGGCAACCAACTCTTGCACATTGGCTCTTTTCCTTGTTGCAACTGGAAAAATATGCTTCTCATATCAAATTATCAAATTATTTATCGTTAGAGATACTATAACAATGTTGAATTTGCTATGGCAACCTCAAAAGCATTGATCATCAGTCTGCAAAATGAATGGATATTTAAATCAATATCTTTTGCCGTTAGCCAGACCACATGTCAGTAGTCAGTATATCACCTGCATAGACCTTTTAGCAAACTGCAGTTACTGTATGGTTTCCCCCCACCTTGGTCAATGCTGCAGAATACTCCAGTGATTTCTTATTGATCGCTCGCTCCGCTAGCCAAACACACGAAGGGCTGACGGAAGCCACGTACAGTACAAATTTGGATTAAACCATGTCCAGCAAGAACATGTGGACACCTGATGTGTGTCACGCTTCATGCATTTAGTTATAGTTAACACGCATATATCTGAGTAAGATCAGGTGCTGACTAATTCAATTTTATGCACGGTAAAGTGTAAATCTGCAAGTAATTAGCAAAAGAAGGAATAAAGGGATGAAGTGCCTTTAAAATGGCAATAAAATAGATTCCTCTGGGCACTCTATTAAATACACTAGTAAATAAATTCTTTCCAAGTATCCCTATTTCAGAATGATAGTCCCTTTATAGTACAAAATCCCCCTGTCTCTCTTTCCTTAGAATCTAAGTGTACAGTGTAGAAAAAGCTTAAAAATCCATTTGTGTAAATAAGATACATTATTGCATTTTGTAGGAATAATAACCGTAAAGACTCATCCCTAGCCACATCCCATGGTACAACAGCAAAATTGTATATTTCAGATGTTGGGCTGTATGGAAAATCTAGAAGTATTGTTATATACTGCAATGCAAGGTTACTCTGTAATTAAAAAAATTGTCTAACACAACTGCCCCAGCCTACCCCACAATTAGTATTAATTGTGAAAGAAAGATTTTTTTAGGAAGTTGAATGGAATGAACTAGTGTACCAAAAGAAACCTATGGCATCTCTATTTAGTTTAATTTGTTCTTGGTTCCTGAACTTCAGCTTCAGTTCCTTACTTTGCCTGTGTGTTAGACCAACATATTATGTGTTTCTGTGACTGCATAAATGATACCAGATGGGTAACGTGTTTCTCGACAACTTATGAAAAAAAGAAACTGGCTAATCACTGGTCCCAAAGTGAAGCCCCAGTTCTCCATGTGTACCAAGGAGTTGTAATGTAGACTATGTTTGTCTAGTTCTCCACAGAATCTTACATTTGTATTCCCACAAAGAGACCTACCTACATCGAGTTATTCCTTTTAATGCTGTATGTATCTTAATTATGTAATTGTTTTAATGTTGTTTATGAGTGGGTCACTAAGAGGAACTTTAAAAATACTTTATCGATATGGCTCATCTGAAAGCTAACATGGTCCCCATACAGCCCCCCAAAAATGTCACTTCCAATGACTATAAGCACAGTCTTGTAAGGCAAGAAGGTTCAGGAACACTGAATTAAAGCAAACCATTGTATTGTATTTACAGATTCACACAAAATACCCCATGGCTAACAACATTCTCTACAACTCATCAGGCTTACACTCAGTTGTAAATGTGTATTGTGTTCCGAACTTAACCGTCTTATCTTCCGATTCTGATTGAAATCCCTTCCTTCCTTTATAAATAAATATCTCTCCTGATAAACCTTGTTAACAAAAGAAGAACTGAGGGCATATGTTAAACAATACCTGGAAAGCTGTACCTGATGTGTCTTACCACGCAGCTTCCAGCATGGTGATGATACACGCACCTCGCTTGTATAATACCATATATATAAACAACTGATTGTCTTACTGCTTACTGTAGTCATTTTTGCTTCTATTATTCAGAGACTTCTTCTGAAGAAATCTTGTAGATGTATCCAACCAAAAATGGACGTCTAGATCACTATTGGTGGCCTTTCTGGCTACATGATGCTGGCCCAGCCCAACTATTTATTAACTTTCCCTGCCTGACCCTGCTAAGCCAGGCTTTGGAAACATCCCCCAGACAGCACGTAGGTCCAGGCAGGTAATGCCATAGTTGGTTCAGGGTTGTATTACAGGCCCTCTCCTTGCCCTGGGAGCACAAAAAACATCCTCTCCCCTCAACAGCCCCTCAGAATGTGAGGGGACAGGGAGTTTAAATGTCCAGAACTTGTCTGTTCCTGATTCATAGGAATCCCTGATTGACTAAACATTAACTTGTATAGATTAAACTTATAATGTGATTAGTACTTAACTTATATACCATCTTCAGGTAAAGATCTTCTTTCTATTCTTTTATAATTATAATGAATCTATTAATTTATAAAATATTTATTAAAAAATCCAAAACCATTAAAAAAATGTTTAGAATGGGGTTGGAAATTTTAGGAATATTTTTTAGGAATTCTTTTAGTAAGAAATATTATCTTCTTGTTTTTATTAAGGTAAAAAAAAATTGGTGGGCAGGTTCTTGCCAAGCATGTCACATTGAGCTACTAATGACCTTTAACCGATCACAATAAATCAAAATGTTGCTTTTATTTAGGATTCCCAAGTGCAAGATTTTCCCCTGGATATTTCTTACATTCAAGGCTAAGAAATGTATGGATGTATTATAGTTGTACTTGTCCAAGTAGGCAAAAGAAGTGTATTTAAAAATATAATATTATTTGGAGCATTAATATATCTCATCTAACCACCCAGCGTTGTCTGACTTCAATATTTTATGCTTCTGGTTTCTAAACTCTTGAGGGTTAGTAAGTTAATGTACTGTTGCAAAATAACATTTCACGAACACATGGGTTTAATAAACACTTTCAAATAGTTTCTAAACTTTTTTTGTATGAAGTGCCAGCTTATTCCTAAGTGTTAGACATTGATGAATAATACAGACATACAGTGGATGAATTCTCAAACATGTTAAAAGCCCAAAACAGGTTTGGACCTTCATCTGCAAATGTGCCGTTTCTCCAGTTGGCATGTTTACCCAGTTCACTGCAAGCCTTAAAAAGCTAAGCTATGTATAAACCACCATATTTGACAGCGTTTAAGAAGCCTCTTACCCATTTGGTTTGTACTTCAATAAAGACACTGAAGTGTCTGACCCCTTAGTTTTAAAATTCAACTCCAACCATCTTGTTTTGCACAAACAGTCCCAATTTTTCAAGCACAGTCCTATTGAGACCCCCCCCTTTGTCCTTTTTCTCCGCCAATGGGGCTGGTGGATTCTGAACTCCCTTGACCTGCCCAGGAAAAGTAAAAATTGAGCTCTCATGTAGCCTCCTTGGAAGGCAGACTCTTAAGGAATGATAGTCCTGCCTTGCCCTGCTTCCAAACTTACTTACTTGTTTTGAAATGTTGGGGAGCGATGCTGTTTTTACTGTGTATCTCCTCTTCTGACATATACTTGTTTAGCCCCTTTATGTATGTATAATGACCATGCTAGATCTCTTTTGTCTTTCTTCCGAGCTGTACATTTTAAGATCCAGTATTTCTTTTACATACTATATGTGTGCATACTATATTTACATTATATTTACATAATTTACATTACCAGACTAATGCAGCTGTGCCCTATACTATATAAATATTGCAGCACGTATGCTATTTATTGTGATTTTGCTGAAGGTTATGGGTACAGTGAAGAATGCCTTCTGCTAACTAGCAGTGAAACATAGAACTTTAAGTTTCTAATATCTTAATTTGCGTTTCTACCTCATACATTTTTTACCTTCCTCAGCTGTCAAGAAAGAAAAATAGCAGGTGGTTGCAGTTTGCAAAGGGGATAAATAATGTGGAAGAGAAAGTCGTTAATGACCTATAAGTGATCATTTCCTGATTTATGAACTTTTAACCCTAAAATGAAATAATGATGCTAGTTAAGTGACATTTGTTTTCTTGATTTCTTTTCCTTCTATGATTTAAACTCTGTAGACCCTTGAGTAGCTCTGCTATCGTTCTTCATTCAGCAAAGTGAAGAAAATGCTTGGTTGAAGAAAAAGTCCTCCTGAAAGGGAAATTTGCACTTTCATTTCATTGACCGCCTTGTATTTGGCCTTCTTTTGAACCGATTACAAAACCTTAACTCTGCTCTGTACAGAAAGGTGACAAATACAATTAAAAGGTGCATCCCTTCAAATTTGTGATGTACATTTTCCACGAGTGTCCCTATTAAAGGGAACATTAGATTACCTTGATACTGAATTCTTGCTGTGAATGGAAACTCTTAACAAGGCAAAGGGCAATTTTTCATTTTTTTAAACATATTTCTCAGTCTACAAACTGTTTTATTCATGGTTGTGAATGATTCATACTACTTTTTGGTTCTAACAAAAGTTATATGACTGGGAAATCTCCATAACTAATTGAGTGTTTTGTTGGCTTTGCAGTTTCCGGAGCACCGTGGAATTGTGGAGTATCAAGTCTTATTGGCAATACACAAAAGCCAACAGGGATTGCAGATGTATACAGTAAATTCAGACCTGTGAAGAGAGTTTCTCCATTAAAACATCAACCAGAAAGCCCTCAAATCAATGAAAGTGATGACCAGAAAGAGAAGAAAGATGAAAATGAAAAATATGTTGATCTTGAAAAGAACCCAGAGAGCTCCTCTGGAGATGATGTGGACTTTAAAAGTAAGAATATTGAATCAAACGGTTTGCCTGGGGAGCTTGAGCATTATGACCTAGATATGGATGAGATCTTGGATGTGCCTTATATCAAGTCTAGCCAACCTATGACTTTGTTTACAAGAGTTGCATCTGAAAAACGGACTTCTAGCATCTACCCAGGAAAGGCTGGTTCTATGGGAAACTTGGAGAACCAGCCAACCAATGCCACACAGTTTTGTGTATTGTCCCCTGTTAAGAACTCTTCACAAGCTTCTGTTCTTGATCAGAGCAGGCATTCATCAGGAGGATTAGAGCTATCCCAGGCTAGCATTCAGTGTGGTTCACTCCTTGATTCTGAATACCATAATAAGGGCTTCCTAAATAGGACACTTTCTGATTCCCATGCACAGAAAAGTGAAAAAAGCACACCGAACTGCCAGCATAGAGCTTTCCATCTGCAGACAACCACTGCTGACACCCAACTGGATGGGTTAAACGGTAATCTCAACTGGACATTATCTGAAGGTGAAGATATGAAGAAAATTAAGAGCATAATCAATATTGTGAAAGAAGGGCAAATATCTTTACTGGTAAGTATATTAATTAGACTTGATAGAATCTAATTTTATTTATCTTCCAAAATATTTGTTTTCAAATGGTTAACGGTTGACAAAGCATGCATTGGAAACTACTGTTTACAAGATCAAAACATACTTCCAGAAAATAATTATATCTCATAATGGGGAAATAAGAAATATTACAAAAGAAAAAACTTGGCTATGTAGTTTTTTGAGCTATTATATATATATATTTGTTGAAATATATATATAAATATATATATATATATATATATATATATATATATATATATATTAATAACCATTATAATCTGTTAGTTCTTAAAGTTATTTGCAAGTTGTCCGTAGCTTAGTCTGAATGCAACTTGTCATTGGCTCACCGTGGGAACACTGAGCTGTCTGTTGTCTGATGATTAGTATTCAGAAGGTTTTTTTCCAGCTTTTTGTACGAACCATTCACCGTCAGATGCTTGAAATTTCTGGCGACCCATGCTAAGCATTATGCTTGTTGGAGCTCTGTTGATCAGATGCCATGAATATGGGTTACCAAAGAAACAATCAACATCTTTTAGAACACGACACAAATCGGGATGCAAGCTTAGCTCACCGATCACAAAACCGAGTTAGCACAGATGTCCGAACTAGCTTCTAGTCTCAGTGTATGTATGTATATATTATACGAAAACTTCCACAATCATCGAAAGTATGTTAAAAACAAAATTATGTTTCTCTTGATTGAGAAAGTTAATCACAGATTGTTTAATGTTTTTAAGGGTAGATTTTTCATTATTTTCCTAACATGACAGCTATTACAAGAACTGGGAACAATTGGAAAGTCAGCAGGAAATTCATCACTGCAATTAATCTCAATTTAGGCATGACTGTTCATACAAACAGCAGATCTAAACGTCTAAACTGCCTATTTTCTTACTAGATGGAGTTATAATAAACATCCAATAACATGATTAAGAACTTGCATTAACCACAGTAATATGACCTAAGTATTCAGGAAGCTGTTAGGATGATATATTTTATCATACTACAAGGATGGAAAATGCACTGCTTTTTTGTTACATATGTTCCTATAGCAGTAAAAATTGTTCATTGTTTTTTGTTTTTTTTCTCTATACGTGACAGGCTGTGGAGAGAATTGCATTCAAATGTTTAACGCGATTACTTAAAAAATACTAAGAATGGATCTAAGATACGTTACTGCTTTTCTATGCTCGAGGGATTTATTAGAACAGTTACTAGAATAGAATTCCCAGTCTAGAACAACAAAGTGATGTGGAACAGCAATTCTTATATATTATGTCGTCTCATAAGTTCTGTAGATCATTATCAAGAGCCATGATCTCTGTTTATTGAGCAGACCCTAGTGAAAGTTGAAAAAATGCTCCTGCATGAGTTACTGCCCAAATGTTGCATTTTCACATACTTTCAGGGTAACTTTTGCCAAAGCAAAGAAGGGTGGATAAGGAAACTACTAGTCACAATCTATGTGACATGTCTTCTTGTGACATCGATGACTGCGGAAACATTGTTGTTTCCACTGGGTGAATTTTGGTACTTTTCACCCGTTATGGGGGTCAATGGCGTTATTTAGCTTACTTTTTAGATACTAAAGACTGATCAGAATGTGTTATTCTGCAAGACAAGGCGTCGGGAACAGCTTCAGATTTTTCTGTCTTAATGACAGATTTATCAGAGCCCCAACTTTAACCCAAGTAATAAAAAGAATAATTGTGCAATAATAATAATAATTTATTTTAAATAATGGTGCCCATGGCATGTGTCACAAAAAGTACAGAACGCACATTTTAAGAATACATATATCTAGAAAAATATCCAAGCATTGAGGGATAGTCAAATAGATCTTTGTTTGTGCATTAAAAGGAATGGAATGCCATAATGTTGATAATAATTTAAGAGCTATGCCATCAAAAATATTTTTTTCTCCCTGTGTGCATTTTATTTCCCACAAGGTGATTTTCAAAAGTATAAATCAATCGTATATATGTTTGCCAGCTTTTTTAGGGAGCTGCAGTAAAATAGCTGGAAAGAAATATTTTACATTTAGCTTTACTTGAATTATTCTTGAATAACCCCAGTGGTGTTTTTTTTTTCTCCAGAAAACAGTTACAAGAAGTTAAAGAAAACATTGCTTAGCATTATGAGATCAATACTCATACTCAATAATGTATCGCAATTATGGCAGGGGTGAAAGCTGAATAATAGCCATTTCCCTGAGAGCACTGGGTTTAGGGGTACATTTTGTCAGCTGTGTTATTGAATTGGAAATCATGTCTAGAATAACATGTTGTACCTCATTAACTTGCAAAGATGGACGTGGAAATGCTCTTGTTTATATGTGGTTGGAGGGGAATGTTTTTTAGAATATCTGCATGACTAAAGATAAGACAAAAGTGCAACTTGCATGTTTTTTAACTGGATTTGGAGAATACAGCATGGATGGATGTAAAGCGAAACGAGAGAAGAGAGGTGGAAACAGCCCCCTACATGAGTTTTTATACCTTTTTAGCTATCAGCTAGGGGGGATTTATTACCTTCTATGGCAATCTCTACATGATTAGCTATAAAGATAGATATATCCTATTATGTGTCATCTGACGTGGATTGATGAGTGCCCATTTAACTAAAGTAGAGGTTTCATTATACTTTATGAAAGTTCTTCAGGGCTAGCTTGCTTTAGTTCCCCTTTTATAAAAATCCATTGATTAAATGACATTAAACATAAAATGAAGTCATCAGGGTTCCGGGCCAAACATGAAGGAGATTGACTTATATGGTAAACATGACATCACTAAAGTCTATCCAATGCTAAAATGCCTTCCCTTGAATATAATGTAGTTTAGATATTCCCTTATGTACACCACAGCTAATACAAAAATGTCCAACGACTTCCAAATGTCTATGAACATTAAAAGTGTTTTGCTTGTTAGGGATAATTTGCCTTGTTTCTTTAACTGACTATTTTTTTTTCTCCTTTCCCCCAGCCTCATATCGCTGTAGATAATTTAGATCAAATCCATGATGAATTCGGGAACAATCTTTTGCACCTCGCAGCTGCCTATGGACATGCTGAATGCTTGCAGCATCTGACGTCCTTGATGGGGGAAGACTGTTTAAGTGAGAGGAATGAAGAGAAGCTGACACCTGCTGGTTTAGCAATAAAGGTAATAATCCAATTTAAGGGTGTCATTAACTCTTAGCGGTACAAGCATTTGAATATGATGCAGTTTATATATTACCTTATATACACCCTAGCTAAGTCAAAAACGTCCAACAACTTCCAAGTGTCTATAACATAAGTACTTGCCATCTTCCTTGTATAAATGAAAATGTGCTTCACAAGGATGGTTGTGTAGCATTATTTTGCACACATTTGTAGAGGAAATCCAGATACCAAAGTATCGGGGGGGACAGCTCAGAGAGACTTTGCTTCTCTATATATGATGGCACCAAATAATTACAAAATAGGGGGGGAAAGTAGAAATATATGATTATTAAATAAAAACAAAGTTCTATTTAAAAGTGTAGAATGTAAGGTTAACACTGTAAGCCCCAAAAATATTAGTTCAAACATTTAACATATCTGAATTTTCTCAGTAATATTATTTATTGTGGAACTATGCATGTTTTTTATGATGCTTATTTTTAAATGTTTGTGGTATTCTTGTATTGCCTGCTATTTAAATGTTTTATACAATTAATATAGGGCGCATTGTTATGTTCTTGTAGATCTTGAAATCAAATACTTATTAATTTAGTCAAGTAAAAAATATATATATATATACCTACTGTAAGGGTTGGCATTCTGTTTTCCAAATTACTTAATTAAGTTATTGGAGTCTGGCCACTTCCCATTAAAAGACATATAAACCGAAGCACTTGTGAAAACCTAACACCATCCAACATAACAAAACATAACTCATTACACCAGACATAACTTTTACATGGCACCAAAAACAACATGCAGTGTATACATTGTTGGGTTTTATAAGAACTTTTTAATAAGGGTAAATGTATTTTACTTTTCTAATTAATTTTAACAAAAATAACATACCCCTGAATTAAATCTACATATTAAATGGATTGTTTATGTATATACCTGTTAACTTCCATGTTTGCAAAATAACTTATTTTATTGCATTCTCTGCTGCGCTTTTGCTCCGTTTTTAATTTGTTTTATAAAAAAAATAATCCAAAATAATCAATAGCTAAATAAAAATAAATATATAGTTATATTTACAGCCAAGTACTTAAATGTATGTAGATAAAGTTATTAGAAAGCTCTGTTAAAACCAGGACCATAAGCACAAATTGCTTTCACAATCCATGCCATTCATGGCCATACCTGGCCCCATAGCTACCTACCCATAGCTGCCCATAGATTTGACTCTTGAGCTGCTTCCAGGAGGCAAGAATGGGGTGTTACTGTATTAAGAGACAGGGAAGTGGGCAGAACCTGGGCAGGCAGTGGGACAAACTCTTCTGCCCTTCCAGGGTAATGTCCATAAGAAACCATGTTTGACCCTGGTGAAAGCTGGTAAGTTCTCAGGTCTGATGGCCTTGTGGATTTTCTCCATTGCTGAAAATGCCAGCACCAAACCAAAAGCTGTACCCGTTTTAGCCATACTATAGTCTGTTTCACTTCAGTGTCAAGAATAAGTTATGTTTTGTCCAACACGTTCATCACTTCAATGTCAAGAATATTTTTTTTCCAACATGTGATCACCATACCTGGGAACTCTCAGGATTTGTCCATAAGTCACCTTTTAACCAGATATAGGTCCAAGCATCCAAGTAGGTGGTTTGCTAATATGTTAAGATGTTAAAAACATCTTAACATATTGACATGCTGTGGTTTTCACAAAGGTATTTAAACCATTTAGCACTACAGTTGACTCTTTTGATAGATTATTAAAAGGTTAAACCTCTTTTTAACATTCCCAGCTGATTACCTGCGTTTGTCTCTAGGCATTGGACAAATGCAGAGTTCCAAGAAGCACCCGGGAACATGGTTTAGCAATGTTCACAATATTAGGTCCTTTTAAGATGGCCTCTAGATGAGAAAGTCCTACATAGAGTATGCATGAATTTAATGTTTCTGTTCTATCAAGTCTGCTACTAGTCCTTTATAGACTTTATAGTATTTTTTAACTGTACCCGGTCACTAAAATAATAATCACGATAAGATATGTGCGCCAAAAAATCCCCTGTAGTTTTAAGTAAAGGTTCCAAAATACTACTTTATTACATGAACAAAGGCATTTTGATTAAAAATGGCGCTTGAAAGCACATTTTATAGAGCGGTGTCTGCTTTAGTGGCTTGATTCATAATCCCCCGTGAATTTACACTGACTTTTCAATGCGTTTGCCATCAGAAACAGTTGCTGTAGACTTTTTTTTTTAACCTTTTTGGAAATTTTCCAAAGTGGAGTCTGTCTGGTTCAGCAGAGATTACGATATATTTGGAAAAAGAGGAGCAAGGGAATTCTGCAAGACACCTTATAGTCATAAATAATATGTAATCATTTGGAAAAATATAAAATATATGGTTGGAGGTACATGCAGACAGCACAATAAACATTTTATACTTAGTACTAGCATTCATGACCTTTTCCCCGTATTCACAAATTATTACAGTTAGTTTATTATGGATTGTGGAAACATTATCATGACAAATGAATCATTTAAAAACAGCTTTCGGGGGGGGGTGCTGCATTCGATTACAAAAATACACATTTAAAGGTGCTGTTCCACTTACTAGACTGAATATGCATGCCGCTTTTGTATAAAAATTTAACAATAAAATGCTACCGTTCTAATGCCTTAATGCCAAAATAATTATTTGATAAATACAAATCTGCCTCCTCAAGGACTGCCAATAATAGCCGGAAATGGCAGTGATAGGCTGTAGGGCTTCATCGCCAAGGCATCTGAAAAGGGTTTTTTTGTACATCTTTTTGTATTATATTTTTAACTCTAGGGGAAAGAATGGGGCAAACATTGAAGGAATAGTAAAAAAGAAACTGACATATATGTTTATTTGTTTTCAACTACCATAAAACATAGACATGAATATATACACTACTGTTCAAAAATTTGGGGTCACAAAGCTGTTTTCATAGAAAAACAAGGAAATTCCTTGCTGCAAAAGGAACACAGGAGTGATGGGAGTGATAAAGGGCCTCTGTACGCATATGAGTATATTCCCTTAAAAATCAAACCTTTCTATTACGATAGTCATTTACAACCTTAACAACGTCTGTACTGTATAAGCGACCCCAAATGTATGAATGGATAGGTAGATAGATACTGTATATATAAAATATTTTTTTAAACTACAAGAATATTTTACTTTAATGAAGAAGATTTCATTGGCAAACAGTAACATAATTAGCCTAATAATTTCCAGTCCTAAGGCAAGTATGACAGAAAGGATATATGCCAGCAGCATGTTTGCTTGCTATGCGAGTTCAAGCAGAGCAGCATGGTGTTAGGACACGGCTCCAAACAACCCAGCAGTGCAAAATAACCGGGCTTAGAAACAGAATGAGATCATCCATCAATTTTATGAGAAGCCCCAAACAAAGCGGTTACAATGATCCAAACCCAGCAGGAACAGAGCTCAGTCATACAAGTAGCATAGAATGAAAGTGAAAGCCTTGACCAATAAATTAGTTTCCTCAATGAAACGCTATAAATAAGGTTACCATTTCTCAATGCAGAACAGCTAACCGCAGGCAAAATATAGAATAGCCAGACGGACTATGTATTTGTCATAAGCAGCCAAGAGATAGAAAACTGGAACACGATACACCGGGGGACTGATCAAGGTTGATTAATACTGGCATCCAAGGAACCCTAAGAACTCACCCGGGTGTTTTAACATTAAGAAATGTAGCTGAAGTTTAATAAAGCCAAGTATGAAGTAATAAGCCTGGTGACATACAATCATCCACTTAATTAGTTCAGTACATGGGGAAAAAAAGCAAAAAAAACCCTTACTAAATTTAGAGCATGCTAAATTACTACGTTTAGATATATATATATATATATATATATAATATATATTATATATATATATATATGTGTGTGATGTATCCAGGACTGTCTAATTAATTAATCTTGGTCAATCAGGAGTTAGGTGGTCATGGCATGGGTAAATGCGAATGATGTATAGGACACTGGTGTGTCGTAGCCACATGTTGGGTCAGAGTGACCCATTAGCATGATCAATGTATGTACTTGTGAAGTTATTGATGATGTGTACAGTATTTTGTATGCAGTGACTTATTGTATGTTTTTTGGAAACTGAACCAGAGAAACAGAGCATTAAATCAGCAGCCTTTGCAGGGGTATTTTGATAACTCCGGTAACAGTGGATTCCCAAAGCAAGATAACTGCTTAGATACGCATTCTGTCTGGGAGGATTTGCCAGAAACTATTAAAGCAAAGAAGCTATAAAAATGATGCATTAGCAGACTGACTTCTGACAGTTATTCATGTTAAGTTAATGTTTATTGGGTGGGTGATGATGTTTGAAGTTTATTAACAGCGTTACCCCATTCTCTTAAATGCAGAAAGGTCAGCTGGAGTGTGTACGGTGGATGGTGAGTGAAACAGAAGCCATTGCAGAGTTAAGCTGTACGAAGGATCACCCGAGCCTTATTCACTATGCAGCCAGCTATGGACAGGTATACAATCTATCTGAAGTATCATAGCTGTTTAATATATGTTTGACCTTAAATGTTCTGATACTAAACAGTGCAGAGTCAGTGTTTATCTAAGTAAGAACAAACTCCACATGCATGGTTATTGTTGCGTTTAGTTGCATTTATTGTTAAATCACCATTTTGGTCCCATTAAGCCGCCATTGTTATGCACGCAAAGTTTCAGCCAATGTATTAAAATGCCAAAGGCTCTGAGTGCGGAGTCCTAGCCAAATCTGAGATCCTAAGTTAACATAGCAAATGATCCAACCAAGGCTTTTACAAAAAAAATGTTATTTGTTGATGGCAAAAGGAAGATGGGCTTCATTTGGTGGGATCTAGGCAGCTGATATCCAAATGGAAGTCCAAGAGACTTGACTCCCCCAGCTTGTCCCTTGTGCTGCTTAAAAGCCTGTAAGATATTCTAGATTTTTACAGAGAGGGTAGTAGATAAATGGAACAGCCTCATATCACAAATAGTAGAGGCAAACACAATGAGGGGATTTAAATATGCATAGGATAGGCATAAAGCTATATTGAATCTAATACAAGACCAAGGACTGTTTAAGGTCTGAGTGTCTACATCAGGAAAAATAGTCGGAGTGGTTCTTATCTGACATCAAATTGTATGGTTTTATGTTTCTGTGTAGTTGATTTGATATTCTTACTAGATGGACTATAGGGGCCAAGTGAACACTTTTTCTTAATGTTATTTATCTGTGATGAAGAACCCTGCTGCAGGTTTCCTCATTTCACATGAATAACACCAAGAAAAGCTTATCCTGTTCTGAGCGCACACTAGTGTACAATAGTGTCTGCAAATCTCATTTCAAGTTTATTCCAGCCTGATGCATCCACCAGAGGGAAAATGAACCTCGAAATATATAATGAAAAACAGTTGTTAAGTGTCTTCATAAAACATCGCCTCGTCCTTCTGCCAATACACCTAGGCTGTAGTAATCTCTGTTTAACAGCACTTGGGTGTGTGTTCGAAACACTGAGCATTATCCTGCATTTATTCTTACTTAGGAAAAAATACTACTGTGGCTTCTACAGTTTATGCAAGAACAGGGAATTTCTTTGGATGAAATTGACAAATGTGGGAACAGCGCTGTTCACATTGCATCTCAACATGGATACTTGGGTTGTATACAGGTAAAAACAAGTTGTTTTTTTATTAAACGTTTGTTAAACACCACAGAAAATGAAAATGGAATTGCAACAAAAAATACTATTTTATGTTTTTAAGCTATATTTTTATACTCTCTTTTTTTTATAAATGTTTTTTTTCCGTAAGGGTAGTGTTATATTCAGGCTTTTTCTTAATTAATTAATTCAAATTTTGCTGGGTCTTCTTATAATCAGGGCCATCTTATAATCGAGCAAATACGGTATTATTGAACACGGCTTGTTTTATGTCAGATGTTGCTTTAGAATTCCACGGCTCCCTCTAGTGGAAGTCCAGTTAAATGTCTGGGACCAATTAAACATTGCTCTTGGTATGGTATGTGGTCGGGTTAGTTAAGGATACTTTACCCCCTGCCTGATTATATAACACAAAAACTAGGCCTGTTCATTACTGTACATGATTGGATTTGGGGAATTTAACAGGGTTAGCTGTAAAATAGTATTCATATTGAATTGGTATTTCTCCCTCTATATGCAACTACTGGTACTCCCAAATCGTGACTGGTGTTCCTTTACTTTAGCCTTTCAACAACTGTGTTTTGGGAGGACTGGACACAACTTGATGTTTTAAGCAAGTTCTTATTTTGGCGTTACAGAAGGGACATGCAAGCTACATTGCATCAGGCCCGGACAGGCCATCTGGAAGTGCGTGCTGCAATGTGCGGTCATCCGCTGGAGATGAGAATAAAAACATAGCACATGGCTGCGCATATCCATTCGTCAGCCGCACTTACATCATCAGATGACCTCTGGCCTTAAAGTGCCAGGGCCGCCTGGTCATCACCTGAACCATAACTCCTAGGTTGCTCAGCCGGGCACAAATCTGACTGACATCACTTGGATCATATTCCATAGTAGCAGTTCTGCTATAAGTCACCTAAACCTAAAAATGTCTAACATATCAAAGTTATATGTGTTTTCTCAATGGTTAAGATACCTTTTTTTTTCTTTTGTCTCTGTTCTATAATTGAAAACATCAGAAGAACTCTATTCCTTGATAGCGTACCAAAGCAAATGCCAAAAGGTTGTCTGAATTTAATGAGTCAAGTTTTTGGCAATGACTAACACATTAGCTGTCCTTTAAAATATACATTAATATAGAATGGAAGGGCCAAAATTCCTAATGCTTTACGTTTACTGCCAGATATCATAAGCTGACAGAGGATTTTTTTTATCACAAGAACTCGGATAGCAAATGTGCACTTTGGCCATGTAAATATTAATTTGTTTTTTTTTAGACTAAAACAGTTTGTTGCATTATATTTAATGTTTACCATAATCATGCATATACGGAAAGAACTTCTTTCTTGGGAGAAGTAGATTTAATAATTAATTTGTGACCAAACATCCAACCCAATGACAATTAAAAGAGACCTTTTTGCCTTTTGCAGACTTTGGTAGAATATGGAGCAAATGTGACTATGCAGAACCATGCCGGGGAGAAGCCATCGCAAAGTGCGGAGCGTCACGGTCATACTGTGTGTGCCAGATACCTGGTGGTGGTGGAAACCTGCATGTCACTGGCATCGCAAGTCGTCAAACTCACTAAACAGCTAAAAGAGTAAGAGGCTTTCATAAAGACACACACACATATTCATACCAAGGCTCCAATTTATACAACTTACATGACAACTTTATTAAAAATAAAAGGAGACTTTTGCTTAAGTTCCTTTGCTCAGATGAATTTATCTGTAATTACGTTATGCCTGTAATAAATTACAATGCTGATATGGAAATAAGGAGGCCTGGGAATTGTGGCATTTGGACCCATGTTCTGTCCACTCTTTCAATTTTATATACATCTAGCTCCACCCCTTTAATGTAGCCACACCTCCTCCAGCTTCCTATAGGGAGAAATAGAAGAAAATTTCTCGGGGGGGGGGAGCGGCATCCCAGGGGTCTCCCTGGCATATTCTGAGATATGGAAATAGGTAATCAAGTAGGTAAACAGAGCACCTGGTATTCACTGACCATAGACAATAAACAAAATAGGCAGTAACTGAAAAGCTGCTTTTGTGTGCAGTTACCATCATTTCCAGAGTGTTTCTCTGGTTAGGATCAGATCACACTTCATATGCTTCCATTTACAAGTTGCTTAAATTGTTAAAGGTGAGAACCATGACCATAAAAGCATAAAAGGCAGTTTAGGAGCATGTGGATTTGAGCTACAAAGAACCCAGTGTCATGGAAGGTTGGTGACACATAAAAGTGCAGTTTAAACTCCCTATTCTTTACAGGCAGACGGCAGAGCGTATCACTTTACAGACGCACCTTCAACAGCTACTGGAAGCACAGAGGACTGAGAGCAGATCCCTGCCAACTTCCCCTAGGTAATATAATGGATCCCGTTCATGCGTTGCCAGATGATGAAGAAAAAGAAGAAACTGCAGAATGTCACATAGGAAGAGAAGCAGATAATAAACACAGAGAGGGGGCAATGTTAAAGTCTGGTTTGCTTTTGCAGGAAGCTTGCATTTCCCGACTTACAAAATGCTCTTTTACACGCCAGACAATTATATCATACATTTTGATGAACACAGTTCTTTCCAGGGATGAGCAAGATCTTGGTATCCAAGCCCAGGCGAACTATACCCCACTTGTTTAGATAGATGCTCCCCTTGTTATGCTCCGTGGAGGTGAAGTTCACCTCAACCAAACCACTAGAAGTGTATATCTTCCAGTGGCGAACAGAGATGAACCAGTACAGCAGTTTTGGCCATAGTAGTCATAGCAAGTCATGCCCATTCCATATGCTACTCGCAACTGAGTATGTAGGTGTGGATGGAAACATAGTTTTTGTATGTTCATAGGTTTATATTCCACTGGTCACTGGTATTTAACATGGTTAATTATTTGTATGTATCCAGTGAAGAAACTACACAACCTTCATGTATCTTTTGGTTGTGTCAGTATTGTTATTTTGTAAACCCTTCTACAATAATGCAGCATCTCATTATAGTTGGTTTTAAGAAGAACATTCTGGGAATATCTACATCCTTGCCATATGCTAGTTTTCTTTTTACTCTACTCTCAAATTCACATGGATTAGGTGTACATTTTTACAATCTCGAGTTTCATATCTTGAAATTCATTTATGGATGGTATCTATAATAAGAGTAAAGTTAGAGAACCTATTATTTTTATAATGACTACCCAACCAACTACAGTTTGATAGGTCAGATATACAGAAAACATATACCCTTTGTATGATTTTCCATATAATCTGTGTTTTAGGATATGTATGAACCCCTGATTTCCTGACCTGATTCTTCAATTTAAAAAGATGAAAAAAATGCAACCAGGTAGTAAGAGGAGGACAGTTTCTAAACTCTAGAGCCTTTAATTTAAGCGCAGTGGCTTCTCAAACATATCATGAAGAGTTCTGAATATAAGAATTTTGATTCAACATTAGGGATGAGTATACCATAGATTGAATTTCAAAACAACACTGATTTGTTTTCAGCTGCAAGATCTATCCCAGGTGCATTTTCAAATTGTGTACATATTATATGTTATGAATGATGTGCCATACAGATTTTTACTGTGTGTGTGTGTTAAGTATATGTGTTCCAGCTGCCTTGTATGGTGTGTACATGGTGCTTAGCCAAAGGGCTTTTGGGCTTCCTTCATCTGCTCTTTGTCTTTTTAACAGTTCACCTTCCTCCCCTGCTTCGAGCAGCGGCCAATGGAAAACAACGGAATCTGATGATGTGACACAAAAGAACAAACTTAACAGTATTCACGAAAGTTATCAAAGCCTAGGGTCTACAATTCCTAGCAGACTACGGTGTAGAACACTGGATGATGAATCTGATAGAATCTTGCGCCAGCTACTGGGGAAGGAGATTGTGGAGAATGCCTCCACACTGCCTGTTTCTGAAAAAGGTACACTAGAACTTCAAGATAGTCAAACAAGTCGAATTGGGAAAAAGATACCACCTGAAAAGAAAGAGTTTAAGCTAGCGCGTCTACGACAACTTATGCAGAGGTCTCTTAGCGAGTCTGATACAGACTCAAATAATTCAGAAGATCAAAAGAATACTCCAGTCCGAAAAATTGATAAGCCAAGACCACAACCAATAGTAGAAAATGTGGAAAATGCTGAGAATCTTCAGCTAATGATAAAAAGACATACTCAATCAAGCAATGCAAATCGACGATTTCCATTTGCAATGAAAGCTTCCAAATCAGTGGATGGTCATAGTCCATCCCCAACATCTGAAAGCAGTGATCCAGACTATGAGACTCATTACCAAATGGGGAGCCTATCACAATCTTTAGGACCAACAGAGTCTTCTAGTCCCACAAGCGGCAGCTCCTCTGCCCAAAAAACAACTAGCCCTAAAAGTGCTTTAAAGTCTCCCTCTTCAAAGCGCAGGGCTTCACAAAATCTGAAACTTCGAGTGACTTTTGAGGAACCCGTGGTTCAGGTGGAACAGATTGAGGGAGAACCACATTCAGAAAAAGATAAAGACAGTGGCAAAACTGTTCAAAAGTCGTCTTCTACTAATGAAACTGGTGAACATCAAAAAAGACCATTTGGTGCATTTCGTTCAATCATGGAATCTTTTAGTAGCAACCAAAACAACAACAACAATTACCAAACAGTCAATGTTGCCAAAACATCATCATCACTACCCTTTACCTCAATAGGAAAGAAGTCAGCTGACACAAAGTCATCTTCTACAAATGGCACCAAAGGAAAGAATAAAACAGTAAGTGTACATTGTCACTTTAGAAAAGGGTACATGTGGGAACATTTCTCTAACCAATGGCTGTTGGTTTGCTCAGCTTAAACTTGTGAGACATTTGGTGGGGTTGCAAAAAAGGGCCCAGTTCATCCCTGAATAGCCTTAAAACGTATATATTATAGTTTTTTACACTGTCAGCACTTTTATTTGGAAAAAGAAAATTAACACCACGTTGAGTTAATGTTTTTGCTAAATATATACAGTTTTGTTTTCTCACACGTAACCATTGTACAGTTGGTTTTGATGTGGATTATGCATTCTGCATGTTGCATGCACTGATATCTGTATTGCAATTCCTAGGAGCCTTTCACCTGCTATGCCAATCATTGCTCTAGGGTACTGCTTGAGGATCTCCTTCCTAATCATGCATGGTATGTGGTGGGGTTGATTGAAGGGTCTTTCTTTTCTCCTCTGTGTCTGCACCTTACGTTCAATTGCTTTTCTTCACATGATTATAACTAAAGGGAAACCAAATGATTCTGCCTGTTCCAATTGAAACCATATATCCACTTTTCTTGCTGACAGTTCTAGCGATGCAGATTTGGCTGTATTGGTTACTCTCGTATAAAAAGGGAAGTCCCACTCGTAAATCCAGATTGCTGCGTACTACATCTTGGCATAACACGTAGTCTCTGCTGAGCAAAAGTCATTTTGCAGATGATATGAATGGAAATTAAATTTCCTGTCATGTGTGGGAAAGTCACCTCCAAATTATGAAAGCTGTGGTGTCCGACCAGGAGATAAATTTCATTTTTTTCATTCATTTTCAACATGCTTAACATAGTCAGAGAGCGTTATATACATGCATTATATATGTATATATGGAAAGGAATATGACAACAGATAAGAACCATTGCCTATTTGGCCATCGGGAAATATTCAAGATAAAACATCTATTTAAATTCCCTTGCTGTATTAAAATCTACCACTTCTGCTGGAAGAATGTTCCACTTATCTACCACTTAACTCTAGTACAGAAAAATATTTAAAAATATTTACATCTTTAACAACCCATATCTTAAGTGTCTGATTTTTGGATAATTGTAATTAAAGATTTTTACCTACATAACGTGAAACTCTTTGGACATGTCGAGCCACCTCCTACTTTGTGTGTGTTATATTTACTAGTTATAGTTTCTTTCTCATCTGTTTTTTTTGTGTATGTTGTCCATTGCAGTTACATTATTGGAGAATTTTGTTTTCTTTCACGGATACCCTGGCGAATGTTTTGTTCCGAGTACATACCAGAATTTTTTTTTTTTTACTTTTGTTTTCTGAAATAGTCATATGTTTTTTTAATTAAGGGGCTTGCATTCATCGCTAGCAGACCAAATTCCCAATGTTTTAGGACAAATTAAGCATAGCAAAACAAGGCATGGTGTGAAAAGTCTGGTATTTGTTACAGGAGCATGTTTGAAGTACTTTACTGTCCATTGGATATATTATAAGCAGCCATCTCTAAATTAAAAAAATGCTCCAAGAAGGAAAATTAGTACCCTTCTCCTATTTTTCTGATTAAGGGAATTATTTTGTGAAAACATGATATAATGAGTAACAGTTCCGTTTATTGACATTGCTCTAAAGATCGTTCACGTTAGCACATTGACACTGGAGGTCTGGAATGTCCAGATGCCTCTCCCAAATGTTTTTTGTTTTTTTTACAAACCAGCTAATTTATGTCATCATTCACAGATACACCACCATATTAGAGAAGTAAACATAAATTTGGAAATTGTGTGGGTGCTAGCCACAAATCCATTTTTCAACTAGATGCTTTCAATTAGTTTTTCTTCAGACACGCAAAACCATCCATAGTACATCTGTCTTTTATGACATCGCATTCTAAATATATAGACATTAGTATGTAGTTGGCTGAAAGGTGACATACCAAGACATTTTGGAGAATGCTATGCTTCCAACTTTGTGGGAACAGTTTGGGGAAGACCCCTATATATATATAATTATATATATATATATATATATAAACAGATTTAAAGATTTATAAGATCATTGTAGCACCACTGCTTAGTAGGCCGACTAAAACTTAGGTAATTGATTTCTGTAACCAGCACAATAATTCTATGGAGGACTGTCCTGGGTCAGCAAAGCCTCCATAGTTCACTTCAGCTCGGCACAGCGTATTCCTAAATGGCGGAGTGTGGGATATGACATCATACGCCGACGCTCAAATGGAGGCCAAGGCACGGAGGGGCCACTGGTGGCATTGCCCAGGCTTTAACACCAATGAATAAATGTTCAAATGCATTAAGAAAGGAATACTGTGCATGAAAACTGCACAAATTCTATAGTACTGTCCTAATCTTATTCATAAATTATTATTCTCCCAAAGTTGTATAATGAACTTTTTATGAAAATTAGCATTTTTTGCTTTGTTTACAGCCATACAGTTCATTCACCGAAATGTGAGTTTTGTGGTTGAATTTACATCTCTCAACTCATCTACCACTTAGTAATTAAAGCCTGGACCCTTTTCACAATTTTGTGTTATTTTACCTAAAGCAGCAGCAATAAAAAAAGCAATAAAGTGTGTCCCCTTATTCATTGTTCCAAGTGATCATAAAAAGCCAAGATCAGGGCAATATAACGCTATAGTGATGGCTACAATCAAACAGCTCTTTTTGGACTTAATGTCTGTCAGCTCAAAATATTTAAATGGGAACTATCTCCCCAAAAATCTAAATGTTATGTTGAGTAGTTGTGTGCAATATGCTTTGTGTTCCATTTTTTTCTGCTCCAGTGGTGTTGGGTTAATCCACCCCTCTTACACTTCACTTTCTTTTACATTGTTTGTGTCACTCTTTTGTAGATTTTTTCTCATGTTTTTCTCTCACTTTTTTCCCAGTCACACTGCATTAACGTAAAAAAATCCCAACCTACTGAGAGTTCCTCTTTAATTGTCAAGGGTAGTTGTACCATTGAAGTATGTCTGTCTATGAAATGTATTTTATTGAGCTGCTAAAACTATAGAGGGAAATCTAACTTAACGTAATATATGAGGATTGAAGAATTGAAATTGAGAGGCGCTTGCTCCCAGTTTTTGGGTCATGGGGCTTAGGAAAATCCATAAAGCATTCATATTCAGCCCCAAAATAACCCTGGGTTCAACAAAACACACCTCCTGCAAGCAAAATAGCTGGCGAGAGGCAGGGAAACGGGCAAATGCTCATGGAAGTTTGCGAGCAGGGCCATCTCCACCTAATCTGTCGGTTTATCTCAGTCTGTCAATTCTCGTCTTGTCATACCCCTTGAATATATGTATTGTATTAAGCCCTGCGTAAATTGTTGGCGCTATATAAATAAAAGATAATAATAATAATGTTTATAGGCTATTTATAAATGTAAAACACAATCTATAGATTGTGTAATGCATCATGTAAGCCACTAGGACATCAAACTTTTCACAGTTACACTCAATTTCTATCTCTACACGCACTACTTTATTCTGTAAATTGTTAGGTTATTTTATTCTGCCCATTTTTTTATTTACTCGTGATTGATAATTCCCATACTTTTGCTGTATTTATTGTACTTTTAGGAAAATGGCAAGAGAAGAGCTGTAAAGACGATGAGTATATCCACTCAAACCGGGGAAAACTGAACGTAGTCGTCAGGGAAAGAAACCACTTAACACTACAACGTAACACATGGAGGGGAAAAAAACACCACACGTGACATTTAGCTTATGTTTCACTGCATTTTTAATAAAATAACAAAATCATTGATTAAAAACAAGACTGATTTCTTATTAGTAATCCATATTATGCATATTAAGCTTCCATACCCCATGGAAAAGCTAAAACAATGATATCATTTTTGTCTGATTATATATAATTAGAAAGTATTTCTATAGTAACTCTCCCAAATATACATATTTATTATTCAGTTACTGCTTCACTTATAATGTATTTTCTTACAAACAACATCTGCTGTGTAAAGATTTTTGGGAAAATCACAGAAAAAAAAGTAAATTTGACATTTTAATGCTCTTGGTGTACTTTCAATGGATGATCCATCATTCTTAAAGAAAAATAAAAATCTATCTAAATGAACATCTGCATGTATAAGTTTGATAGCCTGCCAAATAATAGTGCATGTCATTTCATAACTGCATTAACAGGTTAAAAAAAAATCTGAATCTGAAACCCTAGATTTATTATTATTGAAAGAACTATTCAAGATATTGTAATTGGATAATGAAAATATATTTTTGTAAATTATCTTTTAAATCTGTGTGTATTGGTCTATGTTCTACAAGCTGACATCATAAAAAATAAGAACGTGGTTTGTTGAATGAGTTAACTTCCCCGCAGCTGTATCATCCACACAACACGCCAAAAACATATCACAGATGGGCTTTGCACACTAAGCACTTTTGCAGTTGTGTCGTACAACATCTGACAGCTGCTTGAGTTCTACGTTCAAAAATGATGCATGTTCAGTATTAATCTAGAGAGCACACAACAGCATTATGAAATGCAAGGTTTCCCATACAGCCAAGCCAGGCTCTTAAAGGGGAACTTCCACTTCATTTTGTTACTACTAGTATTTTTTTAGGTTTTTGCATGATATACTGATTGTTTATTAGTTGTGTTATGTGTTCTAGTTGTGTTAATCTTAGTCTAGTCTACCAGTCAGGCACCCTGACATCTTATCATATTGCCTTGTGGTAGGTGATAGAATGGCTCAGTCTCAATCACCCAGCCTGACACTCTGACTGAATGAAAGTATATGGAGGAAAGGATTTAATTGTACAAGAAGGACATTCGCATTGGCTCGAGTAATCAGCTCGATGTGACATTTAGGGCAGAAAATATCATGTGACAGATAAAGGAAATGTATTTGAGCAAAATGAAATAAAACCATGTTTTGGTAAATATTATTAAGTATAATACTAGTACTATATTACTGTAAATAGGTGTATTTTATGCGCAAAGAAAATATATTTGGTTCCCCTTCAAAAACTAAGCTGAAAACCACTACATGATGTTTGTTTGAATAAAGTTTTAAGTCGTAAACGGAATTATTAAACAAAGGCAATTAATGCGTTCGGTGAGTAAAAGCGTGGAGAGACACATTAGGAAAATAATCTTTTCTCATTAGGCATGTTCTCCCTTTAACATCTTGTCTAGTAACAGTCTGAGTAACTTCTTTGCAAATCTAGTGCTGTTACCGTGGACGTATTTTACATCATATTTGTTGCTTTGCTATTTTTATTTGGAGAAGTCAAAGCTGTAGCAAATTCCATTTGTAATCTAGTATCGCTAACGGAGGGTGATTGCTAGATTGCTCTTCTAATTAGTGGTGCTTGAAGCACCATGCAGTGGGTCATAATTGTACTACAGATGTGCAGTATACATTTTTCATAAGCTTCCTAGGTAAAAAAACAAGAGATCTAATCATCACACCTTAATTGGTCAAATTCATGGAGGTCTCCTAGGGAGTACTTCTTGTGTGAGTTGGCACAAAATTGGACAAAATGCGAATAAGGTTTTAAGTCAAGTGTGGTTGGGGACAGAAGAAAAAGGAGGTGAATCAGGCATTATTATGGAAGATACAAACACCAATAACCGCTCACCTGGAGAAGAAGACAATGGTGTAATTCTTAAGTCCATAAGCATCATTGGTTTTGACTTCTACTCATTATTATATTAAGGGAGGCAACACAACTAATTTCTTGTTTAGATTATCCCCAGGTTAGCTCCCTATTGTTTGATGACCTAGTTCGATGGGATTTAGATAATTTCTAGATTTAGCGGCATCTGTAAAACAATAGTGAGGTTACTGAAATTGTTAATAATGAGCTGGTTAAGGGTTGACTCCTTTTTTGGAAAATAAAAGGCTTAAAGACACTTTCAATAAAGGTTTTATTTGCCTAGATATGTTCATCAATGCGAACACCAAAATGTCAAGCTAATATGTTGACACCTTGAAGGACAGCATGGGCTTATAGGGCAAATGATAATCAACACTTCTTATATTACAATTTCATTTCTGCTTTCAGGCGTGATGCAGTTGATGGGACTTTACAGATTTTATACAATGGGAATACTGCAGAAGACGAAGAGATGCAAGAATTATTTCTCTAATTATTTGAAAATCTTCAAAATGAACAATCACCAGCAATATTGTGTTTTTTACAGATGCCTTACATTTATAATGTCATTGTGTTTCCAAGGTTGTAAACATATAAGTTGTTTTTAGGCGTGGGGCAACTTTCTCATTCCCTACTAAATGTTAGGCAAACATTATTTGGTTTTATCTTGTTTTTATCACATGTCCACAAAAGATCTGCATCTTCTGACTCAGATTCGCTCATTTATGTGCCTCATATTGCAGTGACTTTTGAATAATGGTAAATAGTAATTATTGTTGACAACAAAGTATGTTCTGTTGCTCATAACAATATCAGAATATGTGACGTTTATAATATTATTCTGTTCTGTATGTACTCTTCGTAACTAATTTGTTATTAGACCAACGTTTAAAAAAAAATCAGTATTTATTTTTGAAGATAATTCTTCTATTTGCTGGAATAATTCCAGGATCCCAAACATTAAATTGCAAATTGCCCTCAAGATAGAAGTACAACACAGAAAAAAATCTACTATAAGAGAAAGTATTGGAGTAGAAGCTGCAGCTCTAGATGGCTTGGGTGTCCATTTAACTATCATATTGTAAGCTAAGTAGATTTCTTTTGTTTGCTAATTTACAGATAGATTAATTTATTGTCAGCAAAAAGTGGCGTGGGACTAAAGTACTAAAACCAGATAGTGTTTATTTATAAACTAATTTTATTTATGTGCTGATTTTGAGGACGATTTAAAAAAAGATAACTTTTCAGTAGAAACATTGTAGGGAGTATTTCTTTAAGAGACGTGTCATAGGTAAAGTCTGGCTAAATGTCGGATCATGTTCGGATCTGTTTGTGTTTTCTTCTAAGGCATTTTGAGCCCACAGCCTGTTATTGGGTTTTCATGAACCTAATTAACCCTTGATTAAAGATATGCCTAGGGGTAGAACTTACGAAACACAAGTGAGGTTATTTAGTTGTTTGTTGCTGATGGTCAACAATACAGGTGCCAAGAACAGACTTCTTTTTAAATCTGACCAAATCTACAAGCTTATTTCATGCTGAACGGAGTTTCCCAACATGGTGAGTAAGGAATATTTTCAGGGTAGTAAAAACCTACCAACGACATGGCAATTGGTGATTAATTTACATCTTGCACAATTATATCCGACAGTTTAAGGTTCAGCTATGTAAAAGTACATTTAATTGTTGATGCCATATAAGATAATGGGACCTTTGTCTCTCACACTAAGAATCTAGAGAGGTAATAGCTTATGCTCTGTTGTTTTGCTTGGAGGTAGAACAAAAACATTAAAATTACACACTAAGAAAAGGCATAACATTGCTGTTATAAAAAAACATGGTACACTTCCTTTTCCCACAGTTTGATTTCTATGGAACATTTAAATGGTACATTAATCAAATAGCTTAAACAACCATATCATCTGAAAAACAGAATATCTTTGGGTTTTATCTTTGGGTATAAATTTAATGCAGCCAGTAACAAAAAAAAATGTTCGTTCAGGGAACAACATGCACTAAATAATACTAGTTCATAAAAAGTGACATTTGGACTTCACAGAAAAATGGAACTTTTGCACAAACTTCTTATTGAAGTTTATAATGGTCTAAAGTTTGAAACAACATTAGACTGTCTGTAACAGCGGTTCTCAGACTGAGGTCACTGGCAGAAACAAGAGGTCACAGGGAATTCAACTGTGTTCAGACACTGAACCCCACAGTGCCCTATGCTATGCACCAACCGAACAGGTTTCTCTTGTGATATAATATTATGATATATAATGAAGCGAGATATGTGATCCAATGACATAATGCAGTACACCTAGTCACTGCGCCTGCACATACGTACTCAGTTCCACAAGACAAACTGATTAATAACCATGTATTGCGGAACTGTATGTATGCATGTATGTGGTTCAGGTGCCATTCAAACTTACATTGTACCCCTAGTACTTTCCTAGTGGCCCTGGGGTTTATGCAAAGTGGTGTACATGGTATGAATTTATGTGAAAGATACAAAATAAGAGCATGGAGGGAGAATGCTTAAATCTGGTTTATAAATCTATTTGTGACTGTCCACGTCCTTCAGCTTTTCTGTGTTGTTTTGTGGAAGTTTGTTAGGGGTTAAAATAACCCTTGGGTAGGGGTGTGATCCCCAAATCTAACCTGCGTGAGAAGCATTGGTCTATGAAAAGAAATCACCAAGATGAAATGTAATGGTCATGCACAAACAGTGGATTATCTGTTGGGTACAGTACATTGGGCATGTACCTAGAAGCCCAGAGGGACCTAATCTGGCACTGTGCACTCAATGCATTATGGTGGACTATAAGACTATTTTGTGAAATTACAGTGTGATTCGTTTGTGTGCAAATAAGTATATTTATAAAGTTGCATGGGGTGAGTTTAGAAGAGTTTTTGTATTAAAAATGTAGTGTTTTGATTGAACGTTGTCTTCACAAAACAATTTTCTAATCAAGGAATTTTCTATTATTGATAATAGTATTTCTGAGCCTTTTACACTTTAGTACTAATAGCAAAAAATCATTGAAACAAGTAGGTTTTTAGTCTGTAAACCTGTAGTTACTTTGTAATTAATAATAGCTTTTTCACAATAAAGAAGTGATCACTCGATTTTACTGTAAAATACTTTATAAAAGAAAGCACCTTTTCCTTACGTGGTTAGAAGTGTTGGCATTGCCATTGTTTTACGTGTTTTAAATGACTGTGTCTTTTGGATGCAAATAAAAAGAATTTGTAAATAAAAAACAGTGGTTTTGCCCCTTTTATGGTATACCAATTACTAAATGCTTTTTTATTGATTTATAAAGTGCCATCATATCCTGCAGTAATGTTCAATGGGTAAATGGGACATAACTACCAACGCCATATAATCCTTTGGATTTATAGGAAGAAAAGATGAGACGGGCCCTGTTCAAGTGATTTCATAATCCACGCCACAGCAGTAATAAGGGCAATGGTAACATAGAGGAAAATGGAGCAAACAAGGAAACGTCCCAATATTTCTTAATGATAATAATAATAATAATAAGTAATGCATACATAATGCTTTATCTTTGAGATTTCCTTCTTAGCCATAAAACCTCTTGGAGATCAGAACACTGTTACAAGTGCGGCGCAAACAACGTAACAGGCAACATAATCACATGTTTAAGGATTTGAGATCCCACATAGAAACTGTTTATTGCTGAAAATATGGAATTGTTTTCATCAATAGATTCATATATGAAGTGCCTAGCATCAGGGGAGGACAGCTAATAGAATTTGATGTTGACCCATTCGGCCCATCTTGTCTTCCCATTACTCCTGTTGTGAAGACTTAGACCTTAACTAGTCATTGATCTCATATAATCCCATGCATAATCCCTTGATGTTTAAATTCCCTAACTGTATTAGCCTCTACCACTTCTGGTAGGAGGCTGATCTGTTTATCTACTACACTGTAAGTAAAACATCCTTACAGTATTCCTAAGCATCAGTTTACAATGATGGACAACACACAATCTGTTTAAACTATTAACACACAAATTATTGTATTGTTCTTGTCCATATAAAATACATCACTCAAGCATTCACAGTGTGGATTGTAAGAATGTATGTGAACCGCAAGGCTAATCACTTTGAAAAATGTTCATTGGAGTCAGGAGTTAGCAAACGTGGAGTCCATTCAAAGAAACCGTATTGAAGGTGTGTTGTTGATTTGCATGAAGCTAAAAAGGGTTACGAAGTTATCTCAAATAATTTACTAATAATTTAGAAATGGAGTCGTAGTACTGTGGCTACTCTCCCTAGAAGTGGCGCTCAGTCAAGATGACTCCAATGGCACAATGCAGAATGCTCAATTAGGTAAAAAAAATAACCCTAGAGTAACAGCTAAAGTCTTGGATGAATCAATGGAACTAGTTACAATCTCTGTTCATGACTCTACCATACTCAAAACACTGAACAGAATGGAATCCATGGCAGGGCAACATGGAATAAGCCGCTGTCCCAATTTAACATCACTGGGTAGCTTGCCAACACTGGATAACTTGCCATCATTGAGGTGAGGGGACAAGGAATTCCTAAGTTTATGAGGTATCATACATGATAATGTCATGGTAGCTGTCCGCCAGCTGAAGCTCAGCAGAAGTTGTGTAATGCAGCAGGACAATGACTCTAAACATCTAGGGTCCGGGGAACTCTGATCTCTGACAGCCGGGGAAGGTCTGCACCATGGCCACAGACAACCCCAACTGCTAACCGCACCTCCTTCCGGCTGCAGCGGAAGTGGCCTACACAAATCACGTAGACGTCTAACCGATGCCCCGACTACACACCAGGGAGTCAGAAGCACCGGTAAGTTTATTTTTTGGGGGGGTTGCGACAGGGCCAGGCTAGCTGGCTCATATGTTCGTGTAAAGTTTAGCAATGGAAACATTGCATAGCAGGGATAGATCAACACATTAACACAGAAAACCCAGCTTTGCATGTACAGATCAATTGAAATTCACATGTGAACTCAGCACTTCAGCACTGAAGGCATTGATCAAATAAACACACAAACCCAGCTTTGCAGGTATAGATCAATTGGAATTTGCATAAAAACTCAGCAATAAAGGTAAAAGCCCCTAAATTACAGACACAGATCCCAGGTTGCACACCAAAAAGCCAGCCCTGACATCCACACTGCCCACATAGAACCTGACAAGCACCCAGATAACACACGTAGGACCTGCCATCTTTGTCCCCAAACAGCCCAGCATGAGTGGACTTTATCGCCAAACAGCCCAGCCTGTGCCATCTTTGTGACCAAACAGCCTGGCCTGTGCCATCTTTGTCACAGAAACACCCTGCCTGTGCCATCTTCCACAAATCCATCTATAATACACTTTTACAGTCACTCACTAATTCACACTTTCATTCACCCAATTGTTTATTCTGTCACTCACACAAATCATTTACACATATTCATTAATGCACCCTCACAAATTAATTAATTATCTCCCTCATTCAGACAATTTATCCGCAGATTAATTCATACTCTTCCTCATTCAGACAATTCATCCACACATTAATTAATGTATTCTCTCACTCAATCTCACTCTTTATTCATTTCAATATATTTCAATATAATCGACCCCTCTCTCCCTCCCCATAACCTACCCCCTCTCCCTCCCTTCTCATCTACCCCCTCCCTCACTATTATCTACCTTACCCCACCCCTTTGTACTTCACTTACCTTCCAGCAGTCCTGCGGCGAGAGTCTCCCTGCTCTGCCGCGGTGCGCGCTGGTTTACTGCTGAGCACCGGAAATTACATCATATTCCGGCGCTCAGCATTACAAGCCGGCACCGAGACCAAGCTAGAGGGCTCGCAGAGGAGAGAGAGGGGCACCAAGCGGGTACTGAAAACTTGATAAGCGAAAACCACTCGGCGCTGCTCTCTCTCCTCCGCTTAAAAAAAAAAAACGCCGCTTGGGGTGGCAAAGTGCCGCCTCTTCAAAAGTGACGCCTGGGGCAAATGCCCCACTCTGCTCCATGGTAGGGCCGGCCCTGCAGAGGAGTGATGGAGCATCCATGTTGCAAAGGCTAGTCTATGATTAAGCCCAGTGCGGACTTAATCATTGTGAATGAAAGTTTGATATTTGTGGATGGACACATACGCGCCCTATATCTGCTCATTTATTTTATGCAACTGACAGGTGGAGAGAAAATCCATTTGGTGCTGCACCAGGACTGCCGGCTCTGCTAACTTATAACAAGCGGGTAAGAAGCCCTTACCGCTTGGTTGTCTATTTGTATCTACAGGCTCAGCATTGGCCTGCAGAGCGTAAGGAGGTAACTGGGTTAACGGACCATAGTTTTTCTGGTCTACGCAAAACCCCTTTAGTTATATTTAAAACTGTTAAATCTCCCAATATTCTATTGTCAGATTTTTTCCCAGTTGTTTTGGCGACAGTGGGATGATTTAATTGTATTTGATTCTTTGCCATTTTGAAATGGTAGACATAAAACATATGGCTTTGTTGATGTCCAATTATTAATTGACTCTTATTATATCACAACATTGAGATAATAGGTACGTCCGTATGGCAGGCTGTAGCATTCTCTTTTCAAAAATAACCTCTCAGTTGTGCATCTTGTGCCAGAAGAAAGCAAAACAACTAAAAGTAATGTGTTTTGATAACATTTGGATTACTTTGAAGCTTTTTATTAGTTTCAACTTTAAAGGGAAATGTTTCTTTATGTCAGTTTTTAGTTACTGATTTCTTTTAATGACATACTGATTTCAAAAAGAGTTGCCTGTTTTAATGCTTTATTTTATACAAATCCAATAACTTGTTGCTTGGTAGAAGACAAAGATGGGAAGCAATGCCTACTAGCTCATATCCATACCTGGGACCTCTTTGACTCCAGCCATCATATACACTTGCATGCACAAATGCCATGCATTTCAATGGAAACAATTATTGATTAACTGCTTCAAGCAGCCAACCAGTGGCAAGAAATCTTGGATCATAGAGGTGGAGGGCATAGAGGTGGAGGGCATAGAGGTGGAGGGCATAGAGGTGGAGGGCAGGGCTGCAACATCTAGGTTAGTTAAGTGCTGCATTTTCATTATGATTTCCTTTTTTAATCTGCATTCTTCTGTACTGGAGGTGTCAGGGACATTTCTATTTCCTGTAACTATCTTAAGTCTTATAAAGCACATAAATAATGTATTTGTCTGCTCTTGTAAGCATATCATTTTTCCCCGTGACCATTCCTATTGAGGTTTTTAATGATCTATATGTTTTTTTATTAAATCTGTATTTGGTATCTTTATAACATATTAGTCCCCCCCTATTCATTAAAAATGATCTCTGCCTATACTATTTAGTTACAAGTTACACTATGTTTGGCTCTTTTTATTTCTTTTTCATGTATACGATCATCATTTGACTTGGATGAGTATCCATGGAGACATAAAATATTTACACATATAAGTATATTATCTCGTTGTTGGATCACTTGTGGTGGTTTAAGTATTTTAATAAGTATTTATAGCTCACCTACTCTCATTTCTTATTTTCTATCTATTCTATAGTTTTGGGTAATTTAAGGGAGATTACCCTGAGTATTGGTTCGAAGCTCTCTTTCTTATTTTATTTTTATAGCGCTGTAATTTCATTTTTTGGTTATTTTTTAATAATGTATTTGCCACTCACTCAAATGCACACTTACACTTGCTCATATGTACACTTGCACTCTGCTACTCACTCATGCACACATTTATGTAGATAAAGGATGTGCAGGAGTGGGGTATTAAAGTGCGTTAGACAGATAGGGCTTTCTTCTGAGACACTTTTGGACTTTTGTACTTTTGTAATGAGACTTAACCCATTGTTTACGGTTTAAAATGCAATAAAGGATGTTCAAATGAAAAACGAAATATAATGCTATTATTTTCTTTTCTTTTCAGGGACACAGTATCTCACAGTTTTTAACAACAGAATTTAAAACACTGAATTGTAATTTATTGCATGTGATCACTGTGATTGTTTTTTTGGGCGGTCTTCATTTTTAACCGCACATGGCTGGGACTAACTGTCAACCTATAAGTTGCTTATAAGTGAGTGAGACATATACGTTCATATATTGTTTATGTATACATGCATTTTTAGAACCAGTGTATATTCTACATGATTTTTTAAATTATTTTTATTTAATTTTTCCCAATATTTGAAAACAGTGTTTGTGGATAATAATGACACAGTTGGCACATACATCAGCATTTGCACTGCATAAGTGTCTGCAGCATTTATTTATCTATTTAAAGTTATTTTAGGTGCTTCTTTAACTTTTGTATTGTCCAATGTTGTTACTAGTATCTCCAGCTGGCAATCCAAAAAACAAAAACTGTGAGACGAAATGATAAAAATGTCAGGAACAAAGAAGCCGGTCATTGAAGATGCAGAAGACCTTATGAATGAAAGAGCCAGAGAATTTGAGGGTAATAGAACAGCCAGAATCCATCAAAATTATGGAACGTCCTCAGTACAGATCTTCCAAAATCTACTCTTCCAAGAAAACCAATTTCCTGCCTTGATAATTTGCTTCCAGATGGGGGATATGCATTTCTAGATGCCAGTGCTGGAATAAAGCTTATTATTAGTAACTACTAAACTATACCGACAATACCAGCTACATGACGAAAATTACAAAAACCTATGTTTAAAAACGGCTTATTTTACGCAATTCTTGGCAACAGTTTTAGCCACGGAGAGATAATTCTCTAGAGTCAACGAAAAAATCTCTTGTTAACAAACTGGCCTGAAATCGTCTCTGGTGCGTAGAGCCAAAATATAGACATTTGCGAGGAAGTAATATGGCAGTTCAAGTCAGGAAACAGACGAAAACATTTACTGCTTGTAAACACCTTACATGCAGAACATGTTTGTAAAAGTGTAAAAGTAACAATTCGAGAAGCATCTGTAATAGAGGAAGCATTTTGTAATGAATGATGATAATGTTCAACTTAATGTCGCCACATAAAAAGTTTGTATTGTTGTTTTTGCCATAGAATTAATAGGAAGATTCCATAGTTGCTCCTCTAACAGGCTCAGCTGCAATTAATGGTGTTATCAAAAATAACTGGTATTTATTTCCTCATTGTATCAGCGGCCATAGTGTTTTGTAATCACTAACACATTGTACAGTAGTGTATATGGCTCAGATAATTTGATGTCAGATAAGAACCATTCAGCACATCTAGCCTACTTGTGTTTTTGGCACTATTACAAGCCGATTTGGCGCTCATTGATGATGTAAAGTGGGAGGGGTTGTGTATAGGAGAGTGTTAACCCCTTAAGGACCAGGCTGGTTTTAACACTTCTGCAGTGCTCGTGTTTAGCTGTAATTTTATTCTGTCCCATTTAGTGTATCCAAGAACAAGAAGGGCTTTCTTCAGATATATACCGTATATTCCGGCGTATAAGACGACTTTTTAACCCCAAAAAATCTTCTTAAAAGTGGGGGGTCATCTTATACGCCGGGTACTTACCAAGCCGGAGGTTCCCACGAAGCCACCAATCTCTCTAATCACTATGCGCCGGCTATTGATGCCGAGCGCAGGGATGCCGTCATGTCCCGGCGACCGGCATCAATTGCCGGAGCGTAGTGATGAGGGAGCAGGGAAGCCCGAGGTCTGGCACTTCAGACCTCACTTCCCTGTTCTCTAATCACTACGCGCCGGCTATTGATGCCGAGCGCAGGGATGCCGTCATGTCCCGGCGCTCGGCAGCAATTTCCGGCGCGTAGTGATGAGGGAGCAGGGAAGCCCGAGGTCAGGGAAGCCCGAGGTCTG